>CAOKZL010003713.1:0-74694 GCA_948472985.1 Iguana delicatissima | reverse complement strand
AGGGTGGGATGGTCCGTCGGGACTGATGGTAGGCGGAAGGTTGGCTGAGGTAGAGTCCAGCAGATCCCGTCAAAAACGGGACTTGGATCCCGACGAAGACTTCTTCGAAGTCGTTTGCTGGCTCCGGGGAGGACGCCTGAAGGAAGACATGGCAGGAGTCTTGGAAGAACCAGATCTGGGCGAGCGAGGTTGGAAGCTCGCGGAGGACGAACGGCGCCACGTGGGTCGACGGATGCGGCGGGACTGCTGAGACTGACAGATCCCCATCTTCTTGGCCGTTTGACAGGCCTTGACAATGTAGTCCATCGCCTCATCAGTTGACGCATTGAAGAGTCCCTTACCATCGAATGGAAGATCCTCAATGCGCTTCCACGTATCTTCCTGCAGACCCAAGGACCGTAGCCAAGCTGAGCCGACCATGACCCGAGAAGCCACCTCCACAGAGTGTCTTGAAGAGATGATCTGCTGGTTTGCGAGCGCTACCGCTTCATTATAGAATTGGTTAGCGCTCGCTCTGTTCTCCTCAGGGACAGTAGAGAGAATAGGTGCAAACTTGTCTAGCAGATTACGCAAGTAAGCTGCCATACAAGCTTGCGTGTTCGACACCCTCGCCAAGGAGGAGGCAGAATAAAACCTCTTCCCGAAAGTGTCAAGACGACGTTCTTCTTTATCCGGCGGGGTCGTGTGAGGCCTGGTACCACCCTTAATCTGTGCCGATTCCACCACCACCGAGTTGGGCTGAGGATGATTAAACAGGAACTCGGCATCCTCCTTCTGGGTCCGACATAGGTGTTCCAGCCTGTGTGGTATTGGCTGGGTGGAAGCCAGCTGGGCCCACAGATGTTTGAGAGCATCCATCAAGGCAGGTAGGAACGGTAGTGGGGCCGTGGAAGGAGGACAGGTGTCCACGTAATGAAAAACTGGGTCCTGCATCGCCGGGGCTGGTTCTGCCATTTTCAGACCCAGGGCCTTTGACATCCAAAGGAGGACGTCCGAGAATTGTCTAACATCTTCGGGCACCGACTCAGGAGCTGGGTCCCCAAACGCCAGAGGTGGCGACTCGTGGGATCCAGGTGTTGAGTCCTTAGAGTCTGATTCAGACTCGTAGTCCTGCGACGACACCATGGAGGACCTGTCCGGCGATCCAACCGATGGGCATTCAGGTGACTGGGTGTGAGACGGTACCGGCAGGGAGACCGTCTTCGGCACTAATAGTTGTTGTCCAGCAATCGGCGGGGTGGCAGCAGTTGTGGGAGGAATAAGAACAGGTTGCTTCCCTGCAACTGTGGTTCTTCGAGTGGCCATCTGTGCCCTCATACATTAGGAGCTTTCGCGCCTGCGCGGTAGCGTTCGGAAGCTTCTAGAGCTCGTTAGCTTTGGCGGGAACCCCTCCCCCACGTCGGTACTGCACATGCTCTTCCCGCCGACTAACGGTCTCTCCTCAGTTCTGGTCCGCCGAAGCAGATGGGACCTGAAAAGAGGGGAAGGCAGGGCGGGGATGTATGAGGGCACAGATGACCACTCGAAGAACCACAGTTACAGGTAAGCAACCTGTTCTTCTCTCGTGGTCTCTGTGCCTCATACATTAGGAGACTGTGTAGCTACCAGTAGGATGGTGGGTCAGGTCCCAGATCCTAGAGCACAGAAGACAGCACAGCACGACCGAACCGGGCATCTCTCCTGGAACGGCAGTCGAGCCTGTAGTGGCGCACAAAGGTCGACGGCTGGGACCAGGTCGCCACACGGCAGAGTTCCGACAGGTCGACGCCTCGCAGGAGGGCAGCAGATGTCGCCACGGCCCTGGTAGAGTGGGCCCGAAGCAGGTCTGGCGGAGGCTTCCTGGCAAGCTCATACGCCAGTTGAACAGTCTGTATCACCCACTTAGAGAAACGCTGGGTGGATACTTTGTGGCCTCTCCGGTGCCTGCAATAACAGACAAACAGGTGGGGTGTCTGTCTGTAGGCTGCAGTTCTGTCCTTATAGAAGGCCAGCGCCCGACGTACATCAAGGGAGTGGAGGGAACGCTCCAGAGGTGTCATCGGGTCCGGGTAGAAGGCCGGCAGAATGATGTCCTGGCTGAGGTGGAAGTTGGACACCACCTTCGGCAGGAAGGAAATATCAGGCCGGAAGACCACCTTGTCGCGATGAAAAACTAAGTATGGTTCATCGCACCGTAGCGCCGTCACTCTCCGCCCGCCTGGCAGAGGTGACGGCCACTAGGAACGCGGTCTTCATCGCGAGCAGCCTGTCGTCCGACGTGGCCATGGGCTCGAAGGGCGGCCTAGTCAACTGGGACAGCACCAATGACAGCGACCACGGCGGTAGCGGCGGCGATACCGGCGGGTAGAGGTGCTGTAGGCCCTTCAGGAACTGCTTGACGGTACCGTCCCTGAAGAGAGCGGCCAACGGGGATCGTGGCGGCTGGTATGCCACGATCGCAGCGAGGTAGACCTTGAGCGATGGGAAGGCCAGGCCCTGTTGCCGGAGATGGAGGAGGAAGTGGAGCACAGTACGCAGGGTGACAGGCGATACTGGCTCTCGACGTTCCTCGGCGAAGGCCACGAAGCGCTGCCACTTGTAGTGGTAGTTCCTTCGTGTGGACTCCTTCCTGGCCGAGGTCAAGACGTTCCTGATGGCTGGATCGTCTATGGCGATATCCTCCAGGCATGGAGGGCCAACAGCGGCAGGTCCGGGTGCAACACCAGTCCGTCGGAGTGAGACAGCAGGTCCGGTACCGTTGGAAACCTGAGAGTCCTGCCCCGGGCGGCCCTCGATCAGGGGTCCGAACCAGTGCTGCCTCGGCCAGTATGGCGCCACCAGGATCGCGTCTGCCTGGTCCGCGATGATCTTCGCGATCACGCGGCCCAGGAGCGGGAACGGAGGCAAGGCGTAGATCAGCCCTTCGTCCCACGGGAACTGGAAGGTGTCATCGATGGAGCGGCGATCATGACCGGCCCTCGAACAGAACAGGCGGCACTTCGCGTTCTGGCTGGTTGCGAAGAAGTCGATGGTCGGCTCGCCCCATCAGTCCCGAAGCATCCGGAAGGCCTCGTCGGACAGGGACCACTCGTGATGGGAGGTGGTGTTCCTGCTGAGGGCGTCCGCCGTGGTGTTCTCCTGCCCCGCCAGGTGAACCGCCACAGGGTGATCCGGAGGGGGATGCACCAGTTCCAAATTTCGAGTGCGATGCCCAGCAGCGTGGTGGAGTGCGTCCCCCTTGCCTGTTCACGTAGCAGACCGCCGTCGTGTTGTCGGTGAGGACCAACACCGTGCGGCCCGTGACCAGGTGTGGGAAACGCTCTCAGGGCCTTGTGGATCGCCAGCAGTTCGAGAGAGTTGATGTGGAGGAACAACTCGTCGTCCATCTACCGGCCTCGGACCTGGAGATCCCCGGTGTGCGCTCCCCAGCCGAAGAGCAAGGCATCTGTCGTTATCGTGACCGACGGCCTGGGTTCGCGGAACGGCATGCCTGACAGGAGGTTCCTGTATGACTGCCACCACAGGAGCAATCGGCGTACCTGTTGGGGCAGGTGGTATCGGCGGCGTTGGTCGTCCCAGAGTGGATCGAAGGCCCTGACGAACCAGTGCTGGAGCGGCTGAGCGCGTAACCTGGAAAGGTAGGTTACGGCGGTGGTCGAGGCCATGTAGCCGAGGAGCTGTTGGATCCTCCTCGCTGACAGCGTCGAGGCCTCAAAGGCAGCGGACGCCGCCCGACGAAGCGTCCGCGCCCTCTCGTCTGGGAGGAAGGCCCTCGCCGATACCGAGTCAAGGGTTGCCCTGATGAAGTCGAGAACCCGGGTGGGCTCGAGATGGGACTTCTTGGGGTTGACCCTGAGTCCGAGCCGAGTGAGAAGGGACAAAGTCCGATGAATGTCCCTGTACAGTTTCTGTCTGCAGGACGCCACCAATAGCCAATCGTCCAGGTAAGGGTAGACGGAGACGCCTTTCGTCCGCAGGAAGGATACGACCGGAGCCATGCACTTGGTGAACACCCTCGGTGCGGTGGAAAGCCCGAACGGCAGCACCCGGTACTGGTAGCTGGTGGCGTCGATCGCGAACCGAAGGTATCTCCTGTGTTGCGGGCGGATCGAGATGTGGAAATAGGCATCTTTGAGGTCTATGGACGCAAACCAGTCCCCTCGGCGGAGGAAGGGGAGGATCGACGGCAGCGTGACCATCTTGAACCTCTTGGGGCGGATGTATTCGTTCACCCCTCGGAGGTCTAGGATGGGCCGAAGGGATCCGTCCGCCTTCAGCACCGTGAAGTACCTCGAGTAGAAGCCGGTGGTCTTGGCTGAAGGTGGGAGCCTCTCGATCGCTCCCTTCTCGAGGAGGGACTGGACCTCTTCCAGTAGAGCCGAGCTGGCCGGGGTGGAATAGTAGACACCCTGAGGCGGAATAGCCTGGAACTCGATGGCGTACCCCAGGCGGACGATGGTAAGTACCCAGGAGTCCGCAGTGATCTCCCGCCAGCAGTCGAGGTGCCTGGCCGGGCTCGGGTGATGGAACAGTTCTACTGGAAGGGCGAAGGATGGCACGGGTGGAGTCCTGCGAAGGCCATCAAAACCTGGACTTCGCTCCCGAGGACGACTTCTTGGACGACGAAGATGGGTGTCGTCTGGGAAGCCTCCTGGAAGCCGAAGAGGTCGACGGCCTCGACGCGGTCGACTGCGGGGACCGCGGTGCCGCCGATGAAGAGGAGGACCTTCTCCACGTAGGCCTCGGCTGGAAAGAGCGGCGAGTCTGGGCAGGCTGGTTTATGCCCATCTTCTTCGCAGTCAGCCGGGCCTTGACGAGGTGATCCATAGCCTCGTCAGTGGAGGACTGGAAGAGCCCTTCTCCGTTGAACGGCAGGTCTTCAATGCGCCGACGGCTGTCCTCCTGGAGCCCACAGGACCGGAGCCACGCGTGGCGTCGGAGGGCTACGGCACTGACCATCACCCTCGAGGTAGCCTCCGCGGCGTGCCTCGAGGTGGCGAGCTGCTGCGTAGCCACCGCAACGGCCTCACCGAAGATTTGCATGGCTGAGGCGCGTGACTCCTCCGGCAAGTCAGCGAGGAGCGGGCCGAGTCGGTCAAAAAGGTTCCGATGGTATGCTGCGAGGCATGCCATCGTGTTCACCGTCCTGACCACCAGGGACGATGCCGAGTAGAACCTTCGGCCGAAGGTATTGAGCTTCCGTCCTTCACGGTCCGGAGGGGTGGTATGTGCTCGATTGCCTCCCTTCGTCTGAGCCGACTCGACCACTATGGACTTAGGTACAGGGTGTTGAAAGAGGAACTCCGCGTTCTCTTTCTGCGTCCTGTACAGATGCTCCAGCCTATGAGGGATAGGCTGTGCTGACGCTGGCTTCGCCCACGGCTGCTTCATCGCATCCACCAGGGTAGGCAGGAACGGCAGCGGTGCGGTCGACGGTGGGCAGGCTTCCAAGTACTGGAAGACAGGGTCCTGGGCTTGGGGAGCAGGTTCGGTCACCCTCAGGCCAAGGGCTGTGGCCATCCGGAGGAGGATTGCCGAAAACTGGCGGACGTCCTCCGGCACAGACTCCGGAGCTGGCTCTTCGAACCCCAGCGGTGGGGACTCATGAGAAGAAGGGGTGGACTCAGCAGATCGGAGTCCGAGTCGTAGGAGCCGCCAGATGGTGATGGCGACCTCTCTGCCTCCTTCTCCTCGGCCAGCCCAGGGGCCAGAGTTGCCAGGGTAACTGCCGGAGCTGCAGGTTGCGTTGGTACCGATACGGCCGATGTCGTGACCAGTATCGGAGTCACCTGCAGGGGCACGACCGCGGGCCTAGGACGGTGTGCCGCCTGCGTGGTGGAAGTCGCTGCTACCGCCGGCTGGGCTACGGTGGCCTGTGGCGCCGGTCGGGTAGCTGTAGCCGTCGTCCGCAGTGGTGGAGAAACAGCCCTGTAGCGAGGTGAGGGCTCTGGGGACCGATGGCGACTCGGCGAGCGACGCAGGGGTGACCTCTCATAGCGGGGGTAGTGAGCCTCCCATGGTGGCGAACGAGACGGCGACGAGGCGACCAGTACCGAGGGTCTGGGTGGTACCGGTCCCTGTAGGACGGCGAGTATGAATAGTAAGAGCCGGCCGGCTCGTGCCACACCTGTTCCTGGGCGTACCTTCCAAGGTAGGCAGGAGAATACGCTCTCTCTCCCGAGCGATGCCTCTCCAGGCACATCTCCTGATATCGCGGGGATGGAGGCCTGGCCCGCTGCTCCGGCGAGCGGGACTCGTCGCGTCGAGAGCCTGGGCGCTGTCTGACCACAGCCTCCTCTCGGCGTTCTGCCGAGGGTGGACGGCGACTCGGCGGAGTGATCTCCGCGATCAGCTCGGGCGGTTGAGGAGGCGAGGCCTGCACGACCTGCTCCTCGTCCGACACCCGAGGATTACGTCCTCTTCCGGAGGCTCCTCCTCCACGGGGAGCTCCATCAACAGAGGTTCCTCGGCGGGCTGGGTGGGTGGCGGAGTCGGGGGTCGCACCACCTTTGGTGGAGAGCGTCGTTTCTCCTTGCGCTTCTTCTTCTTACCCTTCTCCCCCATGCCCTCAGTGGCTGGGCGCTTCTTCTGAGCCGCGGTCAGAGGCCTGGAGGAGGAGGTCGAGGCCTGCGAGCCCGCAGGGTCCTCACGTGCCCGAGTTGCCGAGATCTTTGGTATCCTCGGCAACTTCATTATCGGTACCGAGCCCGGTACCGATACCGACGAGGTCGAGGACACGGCAGCCGCCGCCGCTGCCGAAGAAGAAGAAGAGGACGGGCGTTTCTCGGCCATCGTCTCGGGTCTTTTAGCACGCAGAGACTCCTCTCAACAGTGGGATTTAAGCCTTGCCGATCTGTTGCGGAGAGTCTGGTGTGAGAACTCTCTGCAAATGGGGCAGGCCTGAACGTTGTGCCCCTCACCCAAACAAATCAGGCACTTAGAGTGTCGGTCAGAGAGAGCGACCTTCCTTCCACAGGAGGCGCAGCGTTTGAAGAGAGCCGACATAAACCGGGGCAAGGCAAGAAAAGCAAAGTTCGAGAACGCCAAACACAGTCCGAGATCTGAAAACGTAGTCAAAGCCAGAAAAAGGTCAAAACCGATCGAGAAATCACCAAAGCCAAGTCCGAAATCCGTGAGGGGTAGTCAAAAGCCAAATCCGAAGTCGAAAACACCAAAAAGCAGAATCGAAAAGCAAGCCAACAAACAGAACCTTCTGTACGCTGAGGCGGACAAGAAAGAACTGAGAAGAGACCGTTAGTCGGCGGGAAGAACATGCGCAGTACCGACGTGGGGGAGGGGTTCCCGCCAAAGCTAACGAGCTCTAGAATCTTCCAAACGCTACCGCGCAGGCACGAAAGCTCCTAATGTATGAGGCACAGAGACCACAAAGAAGAACTGTAGACACCGGACGTGGAATCGCCTGAGTAACCGTGGCGATCGCAGTAGAGGCTTGGGTGGAGACAGCCTCAGATGTTGGGCGGGACACCATGGACGTTACCCGTGGAGTTGGAGAAACTGGCTGGTGGCGAGGGGAAGCCTCTCGGGACCGACGGCGTTGAGGAGGCCATCTAGGGGAGCGCGATCGGGTGCCGTCTAGGGGAGCACAATGGGGTGCGCTCACGGCGAGGACGATGTTCAACTCCCCTGGATGGTGACCTGGAACGGCGATAAGGGGACCGTCGTCCAACATCCGGATGGTAACGGTCCCTGTAAGAGGGGGAATATGATCTACAAGACCCTGGATACACCCTCCAAACATTCTCCCGACCGCATCGTAGAGTGTAGGACGCCGACGAATAGGATGAATCCCGAGGTGGCAGCGACCATCCCGGGTAGTCCTCCCGATGGCGAGGAGGAGATTGTCTATATTCCAGACGGTCTCCTCGTTCGTCATGCCCCCACGGTTCAGGATATGCCTCCCGATAGTGCGGGGAGAGTTGCATGATCCTACGTTCCGGATAGTCGGGGCAGTCCTGGTATTCGGGGAAGAGCTCCCAGTGGTGCGAGGAAGGGCGCCGAATAGGCGAGGTGCTTCTACCAACAGAGCTTCAAGGTGTTAACGAGGTCTGGGGAGCTGCTGGAACATCCTCCGGGCGGGCCGCCAGTACAGGGCGTCTGGACGGAGAGGCCTCTTCCTCAAGCACTGGTGGCTCTGAGAATGCCGGAGAGGCCACGGTGTCATCAACGTCAGAGACCTCCAAGACTTCTTGGGGTACCGAGACATCACCGGCGTTGACCGCAGATTGAGTCGAAGTTGAAGGCGGAGTAGGGAGAGCCAGTCTAACCGGAGACCCGCGCTTCTCCTTCCTCTTCTTCTTCTCCCTCTCTTTTTCGGACTCCAAAGTCGCCGGGCACTTACGTTGAGCGGCCGTAAGCGTCTTAGAGGGCTTGGCACCCTGCGAGCCCGCAGGGGCCTCTCCAGGAGTCACAGATGAGGAAGCCGTAGGAATCTTCGGAATCCTTAGTAACTTGTGCAACGGTACCAATCCCAGTCCCGTCAGCGCAGCAGGATCGGCAGCTGCCGATGCCACTGGGAGTGTGGTCACTGGTCGGGTCTTGGACATCTTCGTCGGGCTCCTTACTGGGGTAGGGTCTTGAGGAGACAAAGACAGCGCCCAGCAGAAGGACTTGAGGCATGCCAGCCGGTTCCTCAAGGTCTGCGAAGTGAAGTCCTTGCAAATGGGGCGGGCTCTGATGTTATGGGCCTCACCCAAACAAAGAAGACACTCGCTATGCCCGTCCGAACAAGCGACCTTACGACCACACTTTTTGCAAGGTTTGAAAAGGGTCGACATAGAAGTCCAAAGGGAGAAGAAAGGGAACAAGCTGAGGCAGACGAAGACAAGATGCAGACAACAACAAGGACGAGGGGGGGGGGTTGGCAAGTCGGGGTCAGAAGTCCCAAGAAAAAGGGGCAAAAGCACCAAAACAACAAAGCCAGTCCGTAATCTGTAAAGAGAAGTCCAGAAATACCGAATCCGAGTCGAAAAACCGTAAAGGCTTGCTAAGGAAAGCCAAGGAAAAATGCTGTAAGCTCAGAACCTCCGTACACGACGGCAGACAAGAAAGAACTGAGGAGAGACCGTTACTTGGCGGGCTGAGCATGCTCAGTGGATACATTGGGGGAGGGGTTCCCGCCAAGCTACTAAGCTCTAGAATTTTCCGAACGGTACCGCGCATGCGCGAAAGCTCCTAGTGTGTAAGGCACAGAGACCACGAAGAAGAACTGTCTATTCCTTTGTAATTAGTAATTATCCACCCCTTTCCCCTAATTGTTGCAGGTATCCATTTACTGCTGCACTAGCAGTGGATAAGAGTTCTCTGGCTAACTCAGTTAATGCCAACATTCCTTATTAACTTTTAATATAATTTCTTATTAATCATTAACCAACAAGGTGTTTGAATACGGATGAATAGTGTACATGTTGGCAGGAGATTAAAAGAGAAGATGCAAACCAATGACAAAACTTAACTGAAGAAACTGTAAGACTAGATCCTATGCTTTAGGACAGCTTGTCTCAATCTGACAGTTTAAGATATACTGGACTCCCAAAATCTCATGTAACAAGTGCAATTGTAGCTTCTGCAGTCTATTTGGGGGAAAAATCTAGGTCCAGAAAAAATCAGTTTTAAACAAACAAAAAAGAATACTTTTGAAGTGTCCAATTAGAAAATGTGCCCCAGATATCAATGGTGATCAGTACCATGCTATTCTCTGTAAACTGTTCCAAAAACTAGCATTTTAAGCAATTCATTAATGAATAGTATTTCAACAAATGAAATGATTTCAATTATTTGCATTGATGACACTATTATTAACTTCCACATTCTAATGATTAACATTAACAAATTAATTTTCAAACTTAACATTCCAAGTTGTGGTATATATATCTCATGCCAATTTCTACACTTGTGCTCTTCTGAGGTTGTTTCAACCTTATCACTTAGTCCTTTTAGATGTGTTTTAAGTTTCCTTCAGAAACGGATGTACCTTGAAGTGTGCTGAATAAATATATCAGTTATCCCAGATGAAGGCAAGGGTAGTGGCTATAAGCCTAACATATATGTACTGTTTTGTTCTCATTATAGTTTTCAGGGAAAAAAATTAAACAGCTCTGACTCCCCCCACCACAATTTGGAGGAGGGAAAAAGGAACATTTTTCAGTGGCCAAAATTCCAGCAGGTCCTAGTTAAGAGGTAATGCAATCTCCATTACTATGAGAGGAAATCAAATATAAATTTGGATTATGCCTGAATGTTTATAGAAACTACTCCCTTGTAGGTACTCTCTAGAACTTATGATATCTGCTTGTGGCATCAGAAAAAGTAGTGAAGCAACCTCAAGCTACATTCTGAACACACCAAAGGCCATTTCCTTCAACAGAGAGTGTGCTTCTACAGTTAAACTAGGACTGTATGAGACAAAGAGAGATTTGTTTTCCCTGTAATCGGCATGGTCTACCAGAACAAGAACTCCATTGTGTAAGACGTCATGGTGCATAAGCAGACAGAACATCTGACCTGAAATGCAGTGCGAAGCACCATGAGACAACAGGAGCAAGTGCTGCTGCTTGCAGGATTTGCAGATCCTTAAGTGGCCTTACTGCCAGTTTCAGTGCAACTTTGGACAATGTCAAATGTACATTAAAGCACAGATGCAAAGAAAGGAGTAATATTTGTTTTATACTCCACTAGATCTTGAAATATGCTAAAGCTTGGAGAACTGGGAGAAGCTGCTAAACATCAACTTCAAAGTTATCCCACACAGTAACCCAACAATCTTTCTCAGAATTTTCCTTGTGAAATGTTACACTTGGGGTGGGGGGAGAAACACTTCAAGTCTTCTACTGAAAAGGATTAGGAACCACACCCCCTACACACACACACACACTCACAAGATTCTTATACATTATTAAGTAAAGTTTATAAGAAACACTCCCAACTAAATTTCAGTGAGTTATGCCCTCTAGTATTTTGAATGCTACCAGTGACTACAGCAGAAGCCAAAAAAAGTAATCATTCATCAGTAACTGTAGGTTGTATGAACATGCTAAAGAAATTCACTGGGGAGGGCAGATTTATACTATAGGCAGTCAAACTCTGCCAAGACAGCAAGGCCCAGCAACTTTCTTGCTTGTCTTGCAGACAATTTCATGGTCAAGAAGGTGGAAGAGGCCACAAGGGGATCAAATATTCTAGATCTGATCCTGATCAACAGGGATGACCTTGTTAATGAGGTAGAAGTGGTTGGATCTTTAGGGACGAGTGACCATGCCCTATTGGAATTTGGCATTCAGTGGGAAGGAGAAGATAAGTGTAGCCAGACGCTCATCTTAGATTTTAAAAAAGCGGACTTCTGTAAACTTAGGGAGCTGCTGGCTGGAATTCCGTGGTCAAGAATAGTGAAAGGGAAAGGAGTTCAGGAGGCATGGGAGTTCCTTAAAAAGGAGATACTAAAGACACAGTCTAAAACTGTGCCAATAAGGAGGAAAAATGGAAGGCATCTGAAGAAACCAGAATGGTTGACTAAAGAACTCTCAGCTGAGCTCAGTGTTAAGAGAAACATGTATAGGAAATGGAAGAAGGGGGAAACCACCAAAGAAGAATTTAAGCAAGTAGCCAGGAGATGTAGGGAGGAGGTCAGAAAGGCTAAAGCACAGAACGAACTTAGGCTGGCCAGAGACATCAAAAACAATAAAAAGGGCTTTTTTAAATACGTCCGCAGCAAAAGGAAAAAGAAGGAGACGATAGGGTCGCTGCACAGAGAAGATGGTGAATTACTCACAGGGGGAAGAGAAAAGCAGAACTACTTAACACGTTATTTGCCTCTGTTTTTTCCAAGAAGGATACAAGCACTCAACCTGGCGGTTGGGGAGCAGGTGAGGAAGCAGGGGAAATGAGGCACGTAATAGGTAGAGAGGTGGTACAGGAATACCTGGCCACACTGGATGAATTCAAGTCTCCAGGGCCAGATGAATTGCATCCTAGGATATTAAAAGAACTGGCATAGGTCATTTCGGAACCGCTTGCTATAATCTTTGAGAAATCTTGGAGAAGAAGTTCCAGCAGACTGGAAGAGAGCAAATGTTGTCCCTATCTTCAAGAAGGGAAAAAAGAGGACCCAAATAATTATCGCGCAGTCAGCCTGATATCAGTACACGGAAAGATCCTGGAGCAGATCATTAAGCAGTCAGGTGCTAATCACTTAGAAAGCAAGGCGGTAATCACGAGAAGTCAACATGGATTTCTCAAAAATAAGTCATGCCAGACTAATCTTATCTCTTTTTATGATAGACTTACTAGCTTGATAGGTGAAGGGAATGCTGTGGATGTAGCATATCTCGATTTCAGTAAGGCCCTTGACAAAGTACCCCATGACATTCTTGCAATGAAGCTGGTAAAATGTGGGCTGGACAGGGCTACTGTTAGTTGGATTTGTAATTGGTTGACCGACCGAACCCAAAGAGTGATCACGAATGGCTGCTTTTCATCCTGGAGAGAAGTGACTAGCGGGGTGCCACAGGGTTCTGTCCTGGGCCCAGTGCTGTTCAATATTTTTATCAACGACTTGGATGAAGGAATAGAGGGCATGCTCATCAAATTTGCAGATGACACCAAATTGGGAGGGGTTGCTAATACGCCAGAGGACAGGATCAAAATTCAAAATGACCTGGATAGATTGGAGAGCTGGGCCAAGGCTAATAAAATGAAATTCTGTATGGAAATGAAATTTTGTATGGAAAGGAAAAAGATCTAGAATTAAGATGAAAATTTTGGAGGACAGTAAAGAGAGAGGAGGAATGGACTTACCAAATTTAAAATTATATTATCGTGCAAATAATTTGGAATGGATAATAGAATGAGGAATAATAGGATATTACATCTAGAGGGAGAAGGTTTAAGTTTTGGTTGACACACATACATTTGGTATGGAAAAGCGTCAATAGACAAAAATTTTAAAAATAATATTTTAAGAAATGCTTTAACAACAACATGGACAAAATATAAAAGGCAATTATATTTAAAGATACCATTATGGGTCTCAGTTCATGAGGCTTTTTACAATAAAGAAAAATTAAGAGGAGGGACATGGATAACATATAGGGATACTTTGAAGATACAAGGGGAAGAAATAAACTTTAAAACACAAAATGAACTTTAGTTAGATGGTTGGAATACGCATTGGTTGCTAATCAGACAATTGTGCGAGAGATATAAAAGAGATAGGGATGAAAAAGGTTTTGAATCCAAAGGAAAAGAATTTGACAAAATATTAGAATATGGAACTAAACATAGGGTAAGTCAGATTTATAAGATTTTGCTTGCAAGACAAAATGAACAAGTAGTAGTGAAAACAACAATGGTAAAGTTGGCACAAGATGTAAGAAGTATAATAACTATGGAGAAGTGGGAAAAGGCATGGAATACAACCTGGAAGTTATTAACACCTGTTGGCTTAAGGGAGAATTATTATAAAATGCTTTACAAATGGTATATAA
Organism: Iguana delicatissima; assembly: GCA_948472985.1. Taxonomy (NCBI): domain Eukaryota; kingdom Metazoa; phylum Chordata; class Lepidosauria; order Squamata; family Iguanidae; genus Iguana; species Iguana delicatissima. Next base: position 61,216 of record CAOKZL010003713.1, on the reverse strand, counting down.
CTCCAGTACAATTGGCAAAGATGCAAAAGAATGTTAAGGATATATGTTGGAAATGTGAAGAACGTGGTACATTTTATCATGTATGGTGGAAATGCAAAAGAGCGAAAAGATTTTGGGAAATGATACATAATATAATACAAGAAGTATTAAGAAAAAGATTTGATTTGACACCTCAAATCTATCTGCTTAATATGATTGATGAATTAGGTATTAATAAGTCATAAAAGAAAATAACACTATACGATTCTGTTCCCTCCTCCTGGTGCTCCTCATCGTTTGTAAGGCCAAGAACTTTGAAGCGATTGTGTATGGTGAGAGTCTCTGTTACCTTCCTGGTCCTTCTACTCCTCTGTGTGACATTTCTCCAAGCCTCTGTTTCCTGGCACAGTGTGCTGACTTCCTGATTTGGCAGCTCCTCCGTGCATTCGGTCTTGAGGAAGGTCTTCTCCGCCCTATCCAAAAACTCCTCACCTTCCCTAATAAGACGAAGATTAGAAACTCGTGCCTCCAGTTGGCATACCTTCTCCTCCAAGAAGGTCACCAGCTTGTACTTGTAGGACTCTCAGCTGAGAATTGTTATTAAGTGAAGGAAGAGCGTTTTTAAGAAATGCAGGTGAAATATTCATATTCAGAAATGCAGAATATGAGCAACTGTTTGTATATATGATAAGAGATAAGAGATTGCGGTGTCAGTTTAGGAATGGGGCCCACGTCACATGATTGTACTGTTCCTCCCCTTCCACAGGGCATACCAATTCTTTTATTATTTAGAGCACTTAAGAAAAAATAGTGCACCACAGTAAGTTTTATTATTTTAGTACATCCTAACAGTTGGTATGGATCATAATAGCAGGAGGAGACAATGAGAAGTCTTTAAACTGAGAATGGGATAGCCAACAGAAAATTCTGAGGTACATGCTAATTTTGTGAAGATATTTTGGATTCTTTCCACTGGAAGATATTCACATAACTGTTTCCTAAGGTTTGGCCCAGAAAAAACTAGGCTAGCAAAAACTTTGCAACCTCTATGTTGTGGGGGGAGGCATTCATGCACATTATATAGCTCTCCCTTCCCTTACTGGTATTCTAGACTATGTTTGTTTTCTAGGATATCCTGATTAGTTTTTATGAGCATTTGTTTCCTTTTATTGACTTATGCTATCTATTTCTTTTGCTTCAGCATTTTGTCATTCCCTCTGAAATAAGCCATACTTACATGTGACAGCATCAGCAATGTAACTCTTGACTTTTCCTGACATTTATGCCTCAAGCTGTAGCCCTGCCCAAAATGCAAACTCAGAATTAAACTGTATTTAGGTGAAACAGCTGATTCTCACTGACAAGCTCACTTAATACACAAGGTACTTCACATAATACACAAATTGGTTGCTAAAAAATAAATGATGTCAACTTTACTTAAAACATCCCTCATTTTATTTTCATTAAACATTTAAAAACTATGTGATCATGAATATGAGGTCTGATCCACAAATAAAGACTATAGTTTGGGAAACTCTTCATTCTGTGTATAAAGCATACACCATGTTTATGTCCAGCAAGGATAGGCTTGTCACAGATACCCAGAAACTACTTATTTGCTTTGTGATTTCTTCATATTGTGTTTGCACAATGACCAAGTGTGACACAGAACAAGATTATGTTGTGGACTCAGTCTAAACTAATGGAACCAATAGCAGCAAATGAATCAAATTTAAGGCCATTTCCACACTACACTGTTATAGTGTTGTTATTCCACTTTCAACATCCTGTGGAATTCTATGGTTTGTAGTTTACTGGGGCCAAAGAGATCTCTGGCTGAGAATTCTAAATGTCTCTCCCTAAATTCCAAGATTCCATAGGGTATCGAAAGTGAATAATAGCACTATAACAGTGTAGTGTGGAAATGGCCTGACTGACTTTATAAATCTTCCTCAGTGACGAGGGTAATCTCTTGGATGTGGTAAATGCAACTATTAGCTCACCCACACAACTGTTATCTTACAGTGCAATCATATGCATGCTACTCTGAAAGGTGTCCCATTCACTTAGCATACATACCCAAGAGAAAGTCCCATTGAACAGAGGGTGACATAGTAAATATGCATAGAGCTGTCTTGCCAAGCTATATCATGCTGTTATTAATACTGACTGTTGGGAGGGGGTGTGACAAGGAAACTTTCAATATACCATTTCAGTAGGCAATTAAACAAATTGAAAGGTGTTCTTTTCTCAATCACTACAAATAAAATAATAAGAGTGCATGACAAACATGGGCAGAATCATCTGTAAGAGTTGGGTGTACACTAGCACCTGAATCTTAGCATTCTGTTAAGGGTATTTCTTTTTATTAATATCCTGAGCCCTCTGATCTGCTATCAAAACTGCATTTTTTCTTCAATAAGTAACTTATACAAGACAATGAAGTTAAGATGGGAAATACATGCCAAAGGCCAAAGTGTGGCCTCTCTGCAAATATCTGAAAGGTATTTTCCTTGATCTGATTAACAGGAAGCTTTATTAAATTTAGAAGGCTATAAAATAAATTCATACAGCAGTTTCATATTTCTCTAATCAAATGTAATACAAACAGTGCACCAGTATTTATCATTGAAGAAGGGATTTCAACTGGATGCTCCCTGCCACCAACAGCATCTACAGAAGTTTTCTTTTCTGCACAACTCTTGAAAGCATAATAAAATCTGTCCTATCCTGTTATTATTTCCAATTATGGGAAGGGTTAAGCCTTGTTTCTGTATTAGAAGTAATCTACGGTGCAGTCCTATACACGTCTACTGGTGACATCCAAACAGGTCTTGTCAGTTTGCTGACAATACTCTACCCCTTTTTCTCTAAATTAGAGGGAACTGTTTTTGTTTTAAATCAACATCTGATGTCAACATGAGAAAAAAACTGAAGCTTAATCTGGACAAAGAGAAAGACACTTTTGACCACTCAGAAGGCAGATCAGGGAACAGGGATTTAATCTGTACTGGATGGAGTTACATTCACCCTGAAGACACAGTTTGCATGTACTCCTGGTTTTAGAGTTCCAGGTTTTATCAGCTGCCAACTAAGGCACCTCTGGGTTAAAATACAACAACCTGGAACCTGGTATAAAAAGTCTCTGATCATACTGGGATAAATAAAATGTGTATGGATCTCCAAAATAAATGTAGAAAGAACAGAAATAAAATCTGGGATTTTCTGGTCTGATCAGTCCAGATGTACTCTTAGTCTATGCAACCAGGAATCCATCTTATTGCACAGTCCTTACCTGTGAGCATTCAGTTTGGCACCTTTTTATACTAAGACAATACGCTCCTCATGTACTGGCACCAACCTTTTTTTTCCCTTACCATGGGTATATTTGGGAAGCACTCATATTACAAGTCAAACATTACAATATGCAAACTTTCCCCAGCACAGAATATCAGCAAATGAACTTTGGAAACAGGTTGAAAGAGCAGAAGAACAGTCATACAAGCGCAGCTTTAATGTTAAACCTAAGTTGTGGGTTGTTGTTTTTTTGCAAACTTGTTTGAATCCAGAACAAAACTGTATCTAAGCTATATTAAGGTCTTAAGAGGCAAAGCAGGGTATAAGTATTTAGTAAAGGCAATATGTTTAATGTTACACTGCAGGAAAGTATGGGAACTAGCTCAAATGGAGCAAATGTCTATAAATGCTGTGATAGTTTAAACACTAAAAATATATATTCTGGCAAGAGCTCAAATAGAGGAAATCAAATTATGCAGGCTGTTGCCTATAAAGGAATAAATGCACAACAAATATAAATTAGCAAAGATACCAACAGACTCTGATACTTTGAAGAGAAACACATATATCCTCCAAGTGGAGAGAAACCACACACACACAAAAATCCTGTTTACTCAAAGTGAAGTCTCATTGAATTTATTGGAGCTTACAAACAGAAACTGTTTACACCTGGAAAACAGTATTGGTTCCATATTGGGAGAAATCTGGCATATAAACTCAATTAAATTTACAGAATTGCAGCCTAAATTAGTTATCTTCCTTTTTGTTACTTTTAGTCCTTGGAAGTGACAGGGCGCACATTACTTCTTATTGCACCATCTGCTGTAGGAATATGCAGGTTATGGATTTCCAGAGAGAGTCATATGCATATTCACCAGATAGAACATTGAAAATCCAAGTAGTCTTTAAACAAAGTTATTCTCCCCGTCCCCATGTGGAAAGTACCCTATTTGCTGGCATATAAGATGTACTTTTTCCCCTGAGAAATCCTGTTTGGAAATGGTGTGTGTCTTATATGCCAGCAAATACAGTATGCTACATTTGATTCACCCAAATCCCAAAATTTCTAGCACTTACCTTAACAAAGAGAAAAATCTCAAGATCTTCTTTTTGAGTATTATTATTTTCTTCTGAATTATTGTTACAAGAAAATCTGATAGTATTTTGAAAGTTTTTGGAATTACCCTGGATCTTCTGTGGAAAGAAATCAATTGAAGACACTACTTTATTTGCTAATGGCATTCCTTCTATCCACTCAGCAGACAGTCTTTGGTTCAGCAATCCCATCTCTCCCTGGCTTTGCTGTTCCTCTGGAGTGCATTGTTCAGAACAACCAGTTTCTTCTCCCCTATCATACTCATGCTGAGAGAACAAAGAATTTGTATGGCTGTTTTCTGGACTTTCCTGATATCTCATGTCCATGCTGTCTAACATGGCAGTAAAAGAAGGGAGCCTCAAGCCTTCACTAGTATGAACATAAGTTTGTTCACCTTCTCCTTTCATCAAACCTGGAATTTCATGTATCCTTGTATTCTCCATGTTTTCATCTATATTGTTATATTCCTCGTTTTCCATATTGGACAGATGGTTGAATTTGCTGCACCTCTGGGGATTGAAGTCAGGTTGGCAATGGTGACAGATACACAGTATTTAAGTATAAGCAATGCCTATGGTATACCCTCTGAATATATTGTTACACATGACAGAGTTCTAACAATCATCTACTGAAGGCTTTAAATGAACAAACTGCATATTCACCAGCTCCCTCTTAACCCTTGAGCAGTCCAAAGTACCTTCACATGTTCCTCAAAGATTTTAAATGCCCTGGTTTTACACTATCGCTTTGCCATAGCACCCAATATACATAGGGCTGAACAAATTGCCTTGCCACTTGTTACACCATCCACGGTCAATAAAGATGTGGTTGTACTTTTGGAACTTTGTTCCCCAAGGATGGCCATTTCTTTTTCTTTTCTTTTTTGCATGGCTGGCCCTGTCAATTAGGTAGTGTAAGTTGGCTAACAAGGCAGGCTTCTGGGAACTGGGAAATGTCCTGCTCCACTGACAAGGGGTTCCCCACCACTATAGACTCATCTCTCTCCCCAGCCCTCTGCTTCACCTTGGAGAGACATCAGCTCCTCCATCTCCCTTCCTCTTTTAATTACTCAACTTATTTGTCTGATTTGTCTGGCTACCAAAATGGTGAAGGGTCTGGAAACCATGCCCTATGAAGAACGGCTTAGGGAGCTGGGTATGTTTCGTCTGCAGAAGAGAGGTTAAGAGGGGACATGATAGCCATGTTCAAATATTTGAAGAGATGTCATGTCGAGAACGGAGCTGGCTTGTTTTCTGCTGCTCCAGAGACTAGGACAAGGAGCAATGGATTCAAGCTGCAGGAAAGGAGATTCCACCTGAACCTCAGGAAGAACTTCCTGACGGTAAGGAGCTGTCCGGCAGTGGAATCTGCTGCCTCAATGGAGTGTGGTAGTTTCCTTCTTTGGAGATTTTTAAGCAGAGGCTGGATGGCCATCTGTTGTGAGTGCTTTGATGGGTGTTCCTGCATAGCAGGGGGTTGGATTCGATGGCCCTGAGGTCTCTTCCAACTCTATAATTCTATGATTCTGTAACACTAACAAGGACCTGATCTTCCAGAAATCTTATTGTGAAAGTAGCAAGACTTATCTTTTATTGTCTTCCACAATGGTAATATTTATCTGTACAGAAGAAAACAAGTCTATGGGTTATTTAGCTTGGAGTCACTATGCAGAGCAGCAGGAACTGGGCCAGTACTTCTCAAATAGATGGAGGAGAGAGTTGGAAGGCAGCACAAGTGACATTTAGTCCAACCCTTGCCATGAAGGAATACACAACTGAAGCACTCCTGAAAGACAGCCACCCAGGCTCTGTTAAAACTGCCAAAGAAGAGTCCAACACCCTTCCAGGCAGCTTATACCACTGCCAAACTGCTCTTACAGATGAAAAGTCTGGGGAACTGGAATGAAAGGCTTAATATGGAGAGGCAAGCAATGAGTTTAGATAAGATTGTTGCAGGAGCCCAGAGAACACAGAGACCACAGAGCAAGAAAAAGAGTAATTTATTACGCGCGGGCTTTTGGCTGGATGTCTCCAAAACACCAAAAGCCCTGAATTCAAGTTGCACAGCTCTTTTATAGACAAAGTTCACAGCATACACAAAGATCACAGCAAAGATCGCAGGCACGTCTCGGTCCGCCCCTCCGGGGTCACAAATACCACATGCTGTTACTAGTTAACTACCCTGCACTCAGACCCCGGAAAGTGCTTATCTACAATCTGCAATTACCTCAGCCAGTCAATAAAGGACACCCTGGCTAAGTGATCAACATCCTAGTTACGTGATACCCTTCTTAAATCTTTCTCTGTTCCTCTGACCTAAGCCCCCAGCTTCTACTTTATTTCTACTTTATTATTTCTAATTCATACCTAGATCAAGAGAAAGAGAGGCCTTTCCACACAAGAAAGGACACAAGGGCCATTTCCACACTAGGCTGTTATAGCGCTATGATTCCCCTTTCAACATCCTATGGATTCCTGGGGTTTGTAGTTTCGGGAGGGGCCAACCGAGGAGTCTCACTGAAATACACCTAAGAGACCTGAAGGCAGATGCCTGACTTACAAGGTTTTGGCCTGGTCTCCGAGACAAAATGGTGCGACGCAAGTGTTGCACAGTTCAAAGCGAAAAAGGATCAAGGTGAGTTTTTCCTTCCAGGCCTGAGAGAAACGTGTTTCGGCAGAAAGAGAGTGACTTGCCCAAAGGGACCCCGTGGGTTTCAACGGCTGAACAGGCATCCGAACCCCGAGCTTCAGAATCACAACCCAGTGCTGAAACCACTGCTAGACCAAGCTGACTCTTTGCTCGCTCGCTGCTTGCACCCACGTCAACGGAACACAGTCAGTGGCCGTGGCCATGGCCATTTCCGCACTACAGTGTTACAGTGCTATTATCCCGCCTTCAACCTCCTGTGGAATCCTGGGGTGTGCAGTTTAGGGAGGGGCCTTTAGGATTCTCAGCCAGAGAGCTCTTGGGCCTCAGGAAACTACCAACCCCAGAATTCCACAGGAGGTTGAAAGCCGAATAATAGCGTGCAACAGGCTACTGCGGAAACGGGCTCAGTATCAGTTGCCGCTATTGCCTACGGCCTTCTCCCTGTTGCCGGCAACTGACTGCAGCGCAAGCCGACTCCGGAGTCGGCACCAGATCGGGCAGAAGCCCCACGGAAGCGCCCCTCTCCTACTCCCCTCAGTCGCAGAAAATTTAAGCGGATGCGACCTACCGACCCATTTTGCCCCCAACGCCATTTACTTAGAAATAAAAACAGTCATTAACTAGCACCGCTTGTCAGCTCTCTTCGGAAAACCCGGTCGGCCCCTCGCCCCCCCACCCCGGGACTTCTGGCTGGTCCCGTTTCCACCGCCCGCTCCGGCCTCCGAGCGGCCCCGCCCCTCCCGCGCTCTCTCTTTCTCTGCACCTGCTCTCCGCGGCGCCGCTTCCCTTCCTCCCCCTCCGGGCAGACCAATCCAGACCCAAACGAAGGGCTCCCGGCCGAGGCCCCTCCCCCCTCAGAACTCCAGGCAGTTAGTGGCGGTTGCAGGTGGGGGTTAGTGCGCAGGCGCGCCCGTGGTCCCTTCGGCGTTTCTGTGACGGAGGCTTTCGTGACCTTGCAGCTTCTGCTGCTTGAGCAAGGTGAGGGGGGACTGCGAGGTAGCCCGGCCGGTCGCTAACGTTTCTTCCCCGCCATAGTGTAGGCGCTGGCAGAGGCCCCTCCTTCCCCTTCCCACTCTTTGGAAGGAAATGGCTCGGGGCGGTGCTTTTCCCCTTTTTCCTCCCCGCAGGGAATTAATGGAGCTCTCCTTCCTGACCACCAAGTCCTGCGGTCAGCCCAAATGGCTGCCAGCGTTGCTTGGGCCGAGCGAGGCATGCTGGTCCTGAGGGGCGGGTGTGCCCCCTTTCCCGGAGGTGGCGCTTTGTTTTCGGCAGATGGGGGGCCTAGGCCGTGGAGCCCCGCCAGCTCCCTCCCTCCCGGGGCCTGCTGCTGCCGGCCTGGGAGGCTTCCGGGGGGCTGACAGATCTCCCGGCATCCTCGTGGCCGGGGGGCTGTCCGCGAGGGGAGATACACCCTCCCAGGGGAGGGGACGAGAGATGCCAGGGGAGGGATTAGCCCCTGGCTGGAGAAGGCCGGGCGTGACGGAGAGGGACCGAGCTGCTTTTAAAGGGATGGAATCGGTTTCAACTGGCTACTGGAGAGAACGGAGCCAGCGTGACTGTAGTGGCCTGAGTGGTGGTCTAGGACTCTGATCCCTCTTCCGCACTATACTGTTATAGGGCTATTATTCCACTTTCAACATCCTGTGCAATCCTGGGGTTTGCTGTTTAGGGAGGGGCCTGAGGCAGGTCAACTCTGAAGTAGACTCATTGATTTCAGTAGAATTTACTCACGTGTCAGCAGGCTGTCGGACACTAGCATCCTGATCCTAATATTCTTATTGGCAGGTGTGCCTGTAATACCTGGGGCCCCTCCCTAAACTGCAAACCCCAGGATTCCATAGGATGTTGAATATGGAATAATAGCACTATAACAGTATAGTGCAAAAATGGCCTAAGAGACTAGGGTTGGAATCCCTACTCGGCCAGGGAACTCAGTGATCCTAGACAAGTCACCTCTCTCACTCAGCAAAGACAAATCCCCCTCGGAACAAATCTTGCCAAGAAAATCCCATGATTGGGTCTGCTTAAGTCCCAAAGAACTTAAAGGCACACAACAACCACCATCTGAAAAGGCCGAGTGTATTCTGTTGTAATCGGGATGCTTACTTTAAGAAATGAACATGACAACAGTGCACCTTCTGAAATAGGTTGAAATCTAATAGGTATCAACAATTAAGGCCCAGTAATTCTTTTTTAATTTAGTGGGTATGTTTAAATATTGCCTTTTTATAAAGGTGCTCCAAATGAGACATTGCTCTCAAATACAGTCAGCCCTCCACATTTGTGGGTTTCACTTTTGCAGATTTGATTATTCACAGATTATTTGCTGTCAGCTCTGCTGCCTCCCTGTGCCATTTTTAATAGGGACTGCAGCCCTCGTGTGACTGAGAAACTGCGAATGAGGCTTGTAAGTCCCTCTTAAAAATGGTGTGGGGCAGCAGTGAAGGTAGCAGGAAACCCCACCAGCCACCCCCTTCTGCCTTGTGAAGGAACCCTGATGGCTCAAAGGAATCCACAGTGTGTTTTTGAGTGTTAAGTATGGTTTGGGAGGGCCTAGAGTTATTCATGGTTTTTCACATTCATGGGAGTCCTGTGCCCCTAACCCTAGCCAGTGTGGAGAGATGACTATATAGAAAATTTTCAAACAGAGATTCAGGTTATAATTCTTTAAAGAAGTAAATTTCATAAAGTAATTGTTTGTCTTGTTTGAATGCTGTTTATTGAAGACATGTTTGTAGTGTCAGGAGTTGAGGCCCAAGAGCGTTTTTAACTCTTTCTGACATCATAGGGTGAGTCTGATTCATACAGGCTGTTGGCAGTTACCAGCCAAACTTTCCCTTCAGTCTTGTTGAACAGTTGGTTTTGGAGTGTCTAGAGGGCAGCAGTATAGATTTTTCAGAAAAAGTAGGACTGGAAAATTTTTCAGTGTTCTAAAGAATGTTGATTTAGCTCATTTTTTAAAAATGTTATATTCAAACAAGTGCAATGCTTTATGTGGAAGTTAATTTATTGGAATAATTGTAATATTGTAAAGAAAATATACTTTTCTTAAAGTTAACAAAAATGACCGCACATGAAAGAACAGGGTTACATACCTCAGTTAAGAAAGTAGATAGGTTCCTAGACATGACTACTTTTTAACAGAAATTTTGGTACCAGAGGCAGAAATAATATGGAAACAATAGAGATAGGTTCCTACATGCAAAAAAAGAGAGCAGTTCAGGATGTGTGAGCAACCATTTTATCCAGAATTAACAATATGCACATGTGGAATGTTTCATTCTAGGTGTTTCTCCTAGGACAAGTACGTCTTGAGAAAGAAAACAAAAAATATTTTGAAACTTCTAGAGAGCACTTGAAGGTATCTTCAAAAAAGGCATCCAGAGATTACCTCCTCCCCCCCCCACTAGTCTCCACTTTTCTTGCGATTTCCATTTTGGTGACAAAACTTATAAATCTTTTTCTTTTTTTTAATGGGGAAAAATGGTGAGGCAGGCTTAGCTGTTTTCCTATTTTCTCTCTGTTTTACTGTTGCTGTATGTCCAATAAGTGATTCTGAAAGCAATTATACTTTAACATGCCCATTGCAACAGGTCACCCATAGTTACTTGCTAGAGAAGAACCCCATTCTTTCCCAGTTCAGACTTTATTGATTGTTTACTGCAGCAGATAGGCCGCTGCAATCCAACACTGAAAGACTGTGTTTCTCCAGACCTCTTTCACTATCCTATCAGAGCCAATACAGCTAAAAATGTCTAGCCAGATAGATGATAAAGAGAAAAACTAGCTAGAGAGGGGGGAAAATACCCTTTGTAAAAAGTTTCTTTATCAGAGACTTTGTTAACTGAAGTATGCCTATACTTTTTTGACACACATACTTAAAGAAAACTGTGCCTGATATGTTTTATATCAACAGTTGTAATTTCCTTTTGCTGACTGGGTGAAGAATAGATACAAGTCTCTGAGTGCAGGAAACTTGCCACATTTTGCCCTGACTACTTATACTTGTAACTGACTGAAAAGCAAAAGATTTTGTGAAATAGAAATAAGTTTGGCAGTGTCTTCTTTTATTAGTGTGTTCCTCTGAGTGCTAAGTTTTGTCAGTGCGTGACTCCTTAGAAGAATAATTAGAAGTTCATATCCTGTATTTAACCCATCAAGTAGGATAGATTGCAGTGCAACAAGACAGATAACTGTCTGTATGTGGGTGTGTGTACACATGTGCATATGATGTGGAAAATTTTCCAAAGCATCAGAAAATTGTCCATCCCACTACTCTTCTACAGCATTTGGGAGGTCTGCAGGTTTTATAGTATAGTTGGCCGTCCACATTTGCTAGGGTTGTGGGCACAGGACTCTCGCAAAAGTGAAAAATTTGCAAATATCAAAACTTATGTGTTTGTGGGAGGGGGGCTGAGGCACAGGTGAAGAGAGTAGGTACCCAGGGTCTAAACCAAGTCAGGGAAAGGAGATGGTTGCCCATCTCCTTCTTTGGGTGTATGGAAGGCTTTGGGAGAGGGCTCGTGGTGCTGAGAAATCGGGCTTTGAGCTGTCCCTGGCAGGCCAGGCAGTGGCTGGTGGAGGAAGAGGAGGACTGGAGGTGGGTTTTTAAAGAGCTTCACAGCCTGATTGGAGTTGCCAAGAGGGAAGCTTCCCCCAAAAGGAAGCGCCTCAGGTAGGGGGCAGGGGTTAGAGAAACTCGCAAATAATCAAATCCATGAATGTCAAACTCGCAAATGTGGAGAGCTGATTGTACTTCTAAGAAGAAGAATGCCAATATAAACAATATAAAGACCATTTTTATACCTATACAGGTGTTTAATGAAAACAGTGATGAACTAAAATATCTTGCAAGAGCACTTTTAATGAAGTAATTTTAATGAAATAAAATGGAATAAACTGAATATAAAGGAAAAATAATGGCATTAAAATTAAAAGGGTGTTTTGTGTAAAACGCTTAAACTTACCTTTTTCCTACCTGAACATTCATTGCTTTTGAATGATTAGTAACTGTATCACTAACTAGAAATGGAAAAAGTTAAGTATGAAACATAACAGTAATGGAGAAAAAGTTGTGCTATTTAAAATGTTGATTTAATGAAAATGGCATATATGTTATCACACTGTTGCACATATGTATGTTTATGAGGAAGATTTATTTATAATTATTTGTTTGCTAATTATATGAAATAAACTATTACAATTCCTACAAGTCTAGTTTATAATTTAAATTTGGTTAGAATGTTGCAGCTGATATAAGTCTTTTTTGGATTTGCATTTAGTGATATGGTCTCATTTCCCCCCTCTAGATACCACTTCCGTTCCCAGCAGACTTCAGAATCTACCCTGATTGCAGAATGCATTTATTATTAGTTTGCTTCTTCATTGGAATAGTTCCTTTCTCCAGTAGTAATTCTGCTTATGCATCAGTACCTCGATTACTCCTGGTGTCTTTTGATGGTTTCAGAGCTGATTATCTGAAGAAATACAAGCTACCACATCTTCAGGACTTTATTAAGGAAGGCGTATTAGTAGAATATGTTACCAGTGCTTTCATCACAAAAACTTTCCCAAATCATTATAGTATAGTCACAGGGCTGTATGAAGAAAGCCATGGTATTGTAGCAAATGAAATGTATGATGTTGTTACCAAAAAAATGTTTTCACAGTTTAATGATACAGATCCTTTCTGGTGGAATGAAGCTGTTCCTATCTGGGTGACCAACCAGTGGCAGGGGAACAGAACTAGTGCTTCTGCAATGTGGCCTGGCACTGATGTAAAAATTCACAATACTACTCCTCTTTTTTTCATGAAATACAATTCTTCAGTAAGTTTTGATGAAAGAGCAGAAAATATAATTGCATGGTTGAACAGTTCTAATCCACCAGTCACTTTTGCTACTCTTTACTGGGAAGAGCCTGATGCAAGTGGACACAAATATGGGCCAGAAGATATTAAAAACATGACTAAAGTATTAGAAAAAGTTGATAACCTTATTGGCCTGCTTGTTAAGAAGCTAAAGGCTTCAAAGCTGTGGGAGGAAATTAATGTTATAATTACAAGTGATCATGGCATGGCACAATGTTCTGTGGACAGATTGATCAATCTGGATAACTGCATTGATCCTAGTAGTTACACACTGATCGACAAGAGTCCAGTTGCTGCAGTACTGCCAAATAGTAAGTATATTTTAGTCACTTGAAAACTGCTATGCTGGCTTTTTTGAAAAAATGTTTTATTTGTAACATTTTTCATGTTTATGAGGAGTCTTAAAATGTATAGAACATGGAGGAAATCTCTCCAGCTTTTTCAAAACTTTTAAGTCACTGCACATAGAGAGGGATCAACTGCAAATGCATTTATCCTTCACATGTTCTATGTAAGGTTCGAGAAAAATTGGCCAAATAACCAAGTAGCTATCTGTGTGGCACTGGTGCCCATATGTCACATATTTAAATGTTGAATATTGTTAGGAGCTCATGAGTTCATTGAATAATAAAGGGTGGGCATTTATCTTTCTAGTGCTGCCATATAGGTCTTTTAGTTTCCAAAAGGTGGTATAGACTTGATTTCAACTGACTAGAATTGGATTTCCATAATTTTATTTCCTCCCCTTTATATGATTTATTCCACAATAGAAGGTAAAAGAAAAAAAGCGGGGAGCCTGGGGCTAAAGCTCCTGTTCTACAATGTAGCAGGAAATAAAGGTATTGATACTGTTTTTCCCCATCTATCTCACTAACTGAATTTTCAAGGATGAGGAGTATGATGTGTTAAGTTGGGTAATTCATTCCTAGATCTTGTCATGTCTGTTTAGGTCCTTGTGGTAAAGCCATTGTATTCCAATAATAACAAGATTGTGAAATGTCTGAAATAACTTTTCTTTCCCAGGATAGTAGGAGAAGCAATCCACAACACTTTGGGTTATTCCCCATGTGCCAGCTGGCCAGGCAGGAATTTCAGTCTAACATTCTTTTCAGGTACAACTGTTACTCCTTTCTCCTTTGCCATCGGTTTTTTATTTCCTGCCTTGCCAGCTAATCACATTTAACCTCCCTTCATGGTGAAATTATTAATTTTGAGGCAATAGGTTCTTCTTGGGTGAGAAATGGAAAGTGCTATGAAGATAAGCAGACCAGCTGGGGAAAAGGAGAGAGAAAACAGAAGTAACCTCTATGTCAGAGAAGAAGAAAAAGGCAGATGAGAGGCCACTTGCTACCAGCTCATTGACTGCTTTCCAACAAGTTGTGGCTGTGAAAGACATAAAGTCAAATATCAACCAGATGTCCACTACCCAGTATGGCTCTGGTATGGTGGAGAAAAATGCCAGCCAGATGTCTGCTACCCAGCGTGGCTCTGATGTGATGGAAGAAGGAGGTTTAAAAAGTGTATTTTTAACCTCCAGCAAGAGTGATTTACAAAAATTTGTGGTGCCCCTCCCTCCACAAGAGGAAAGAAAGAGAAAGAAATTCTGTCTGGGAAAAGGATAAAAGTGTAAAACAAAACAAGTGAGTAAAGTGAAAAGTGAGAGTGGACATATTGCAGTTATTCAAAGAGATCGGCTGATGATTGGGAGGAATTAACAGGGGCTGCTTCAGTCCACCATGTTGAAAATGCCAGTTGTAAGGTGAGGGGCAGAACACAGGTTGCAGCAGGCATGGATTTTGTTGGTGCAGCAATAACGGCATGTAAGCAGCAGCGCCCACTGACTGACGTCTCTGGGCTGCAGGAGAGAGGAGTGTAAAGTCCCCCTTCTGTGTGTGTGCATACCCTTTGATTGTTCAGAGCCTAAAAGGCACTGCTAGTGAGTACAGCCCCAGTGGGTGGCTGCATGTAGATAGGTAGAGAGAAAAATAAAGGAAAATTACATTAGAGCAATAAGGTATTAGGCGAGGCTTTGTACTGAAATTGATAGTAAAGGGGAAAGTAGTAATGGTCATAACTGAAAAGAATGTTGTACTGAGAATTCCTGCCTGGCCACCTGGCATATGGGGAATAACCCAAAGTATTGTGGATTGTTCCACCAACCGTCTTAGAATGAATATTCACAGTAAGTAGCAATTTTTCATTCTCACATACTTGAAAGCGCAGTTTTAAACCATGAAATACTACAATATGGATTCTACTAGTTCCTCTTTAAGTATATTAAATGGTATTAAAATGTATTCCACACTGAATGTCTGTATGGAGGATGCTGTTTCTGTGTTCAAATGAAAAATTTTTAGACTGTGTATATCTTGTTTTATTTCCTCCATCTTCAGATGAAACATATGTCTATAACTTAATGAAAAACTGCAGCACCCACATGAAAGTTTACCTTAAAGAAGAAATTCCAGACCGATACCATTATCATCATAATCGGCGTATTCAACCTATAATTTTGGTGGCAGATGAAGGTTGGACAATTGTACAAAATGAGACTCTTCCAAAGTGTAAGTGTTTTCCTTTTGCATGCTTACCATAGTCCCAATTAGAGAAAGTGACTTTCTTTCATGAGGAAGGAAGACAGGTGTTCAGGACAGAGAACTGTTACCACTGTAACATTGGAGCCTTCTGGAAACATTTTTAAACAACTAAATTGAACCTTGAATAAAAACAAAACCCACACTGTGGTAATACGTACATTTATTAGAACTAATCAAATTGCAACAAAAGGCTGCAAGTTTTTGCAAGAGTTCTTCATTGGGGAAGGTGGTACTAAAAACATAAGAAAAAGAGCAAGAAGCAAAGAAATAAAAAAAATTATGCCTGTTTTTTTGGCTGTGGGGGTCTTCAGCTAAGCTCAGTCTCAAGACAGAGGCAGAAGAACTGAATGAATCAGTGGTTGGTTTCAGGTTACAGCTGCATATGTATATTAGTTTGGGTAAAACATTTATTTGTTTATAGAGGAACTAATTCCCCAGCCCTGGGATTCAAAGTGGCTTACAAAAGTTAAAACAGATAAATGTTACTCATGGTTGTTGTCCCTTGCTTCTTCTGGGAATATAGAATGCTTTCAAACGTCTCTAAGGGTTAAGTTCATGGAACTAGATGCTGCACATTTTAGGAAACATCTGTTTGACCTTCTGTGGGTTGAGTTACTTTGTATAAAATGCCATAGATTTGCAAGCTGGAGATAATAGTGAAATTCAGAAGAAGTGATGTAGAAAAATATGTTTTGGCAAATGCTGGATAATTACCAGCCATACCAAATCTCATCTACAGTGTTGCTCCTGGCTTATTGCTAACAAACTATACAAACTGCATTATGCTAAGAGAAATCTAGTAACATTTCCTTCTCAAGATTCAGATGACAATCTGAGTATTCCTAATGAAACCAGAAGCCTTGAGTAGGAGGCCTGGAGGCTACTGTAACCCCTCTGTGTTCTCACTCCCTGTGTGCTCTACCACATCACAATCAGTTACAGAAAATAGCAGGAGACAGCAGAAAGGCCACATGAGCTTGGACTTTCTGCTCCAGGTTTGTCCAAAGATTCTCTTGGGGAAACCCAAGTGGGGGAGAAAACACTGTGAAATGAGCTCTGAGGGGAAGAGAAGTTGTTCATTATTAGTGCAAATCTATTTATGCATTCTCTAGTGTCCTTCCTCACTATATTAAAATTGTTGGTCATCTTTGTAACAAAGAGATGACTTAGTGTTTCATTTTTAAAAATACACACTTTAATTGCTCCTTCTATGCTTTGGAATATTAAATATGCAGTTTGACTGCACAGTTGCTAATTGTCATACGGGTGGAGAAGGGGAAAGGTTCCAGTCTTTTTTTCACCTTAACTCGCTGCTCACCTGTCCTGCAGCAAAGGTCTGAGAAGGGAATACTAAGGGGATTTTCATCCTTTTCCTACAGTTACCCAAAAGGTGCATTCATGAGTAGCAGGGAAGATCATAACCATTGCTACCTTTCTTGCAAAGGAAGCACAATTCCCAAAAAAGGACTGACATTGCTGCCTGGTATGTGGCAATGATAGTGGTTGAGCTCAATTTGTTTTGCGCTCTCAACTAAGAGGTAGCAGTAAAAATATCCAAATAGCTGTTCAGTGACTTATTTTTCAAAGTCAGTCATTTTCTACCTGCCCATTTCACACTGAGAGGTGTTTAAAATCTATATAAACGTGTCATAAAAGGCAAGGAATATGGATAAAATATACAAATAGGTCCATCTCTACAAATAACGAGATGTGTCTTGCTAATTGTTGTGCTGTTGTCTGTGTTTTAATGATCTATGTTTTAATCTGGTTTTAATTTTTTGGTTGTTTAGTCTCAATTTAACTTTTGTATCTTGTGGATTTTTAACAATATTTTTTTTTAAATTTGGCCCAACCTGGAAGGAAGACAGGATAGAAATAAATACACCAATGGCAGCAACCACAGCAGCAGCAGCAGTAGTTTAGCAGCTCAAAATAGGGTCCAGAAAGTGTTGTTCTTGCCTGAAGCAGTAATAAGCACACGTCCTTTTGCTGTCATCACTAAGGGAAAGCAGGAAAAAAAATGGAGAATTGACTTTGGGACCAGAATCTGCTGCTTAAGGAGAAAAACATTTTTTGTGGCATAAGTCTAAGCTTTAGGCTTAAATTCTGAAACTTATTTTAATAGTTTTTGTGTTCCCTATTTATGAAAGGTAACTTGAACTGAATTGAACAACAGGTAAAACAGTAATAGGTTAAGTTCTTAAAGCCAGTGGATCCCTTCTGAGAAGGGTTATCTATGCTGAGCTTTTTGTTTGTTTTGGTTTTGTTAGGCCACACTTCTGCTGTGAAAGCTTTTGTCAGGCAGGACAACTGGACGACCCAGAAGCTGGAAGTTTTAGGGGAAACCATTGGAGGAACATCTAAGCGGGGTTGGCAGGTGGTCAGTTTTCAGCCTGTATCCCCATAGGCCACACAGGATGTGATGTCATTCCGTTCTGTTCAGTATTTTTGGCCAAAAACTTATCTAGAGAAAGAGGGGGGCTAGGAGGTTGGGGAATCAAGGGAAAGCAAACTGTTATGTCAGCTCATGGTCTGGAACAGTTTTCAGGCAGACACTAGCCTGAAAATGATTCCTTCTTAATAAAAATGGGAATTTGGGTGTATGCTTTCCCCATTCCTGATCTCAAGCGTGCCTCATAAGCACTGATGAAATGGCAGAATACATATCTCCTCAGTCATCATACTACAAAGTGTGGCTTTCAGCAGTGCAACAGTGGGGTTTTGTTAAAAAGTGCACAGAAGCAATAAACTAGCATAGTAAGCTATGTCAAGAAACAATATGAAGCTGGCAGAGTGAGATGCAGACATAACGTAACATTTTTTCCCTGCCCTTCCTCTTAGTATATCTTCTTAATTATGAACTGCTTTGGACCAATTCTGGGTATTCTAATTGTATTCACAAATAGTAAACTCAGGTGCTGAGTTATGGCAGCTAAGCCATACCCATCAGGCAGCAACACAGTCCCCATTGTACATTGCAGAAAAGGGCAGCTACAGTTATCTGGGGCCTGGGACAACTCATCTATGAGGAAAGGTACCAGTTTTGGGGCTTTTCATAAAATAGGTAAGTGTTAGGAAAGATGGTAGAAACGGGTGAGGTGTTTTCCTCCTCCTCTCTTAATACTAGAATTCAGAACTATCCACTGAAACGGAATAATAGGAGATTCAGGAGAAGTGGAAAGTAATACTTCACACGGCTAACTTGAATGGCTAGAAAATACAATTTCCTGTGGTATAAAGAAATTAGTGCCCCCTAGCAATTACAGTTGCATATTCTTTTTAGTATAATACATTACAGATTTCTGTATGTCAGTTACTGAGAACTATAAAGAGGAGGGTACTGTTGTACTTTTCCTTGTGACTTTCCCATAGACAGCTAACTACCCATTGTGAGAGCAGAATGCTGGACTTGGTAGGTCTCTTTTCTGATCAACATAGCTGTTACTAATAATTACTCTCTGGGGTGGCAATTGAAATTCCCCTTTGAACTTTTACAGGACACTGTGTATGAGCAAAGTTAATAGGGCAGAGAGAAGGGCTGATGTGGGAAAGAACTATTTTTCCTGTAGTGGGTTAGCTCTTCTGCTTCAGAAGGGAGCATCTTAATATTTACACATGCAGTGTCTTTTGTTGTTGTTGTTGTTGTTGTGGAGGGTAACTCTATCCAGTTTCAGTTAGGTGACCTGCCTGCTCTAGAAAGCACCTTTGCTAGGAGCTCTGCATTTCTAATTGTGTGGTAGGCATTCTCTGCCACCCACCAACTATGACACTCAAAATTTCCTGACTCTTTCTAAGGAGACCTCAGATGCACCAAAGCCAAACTAAATATTGACCAGTACTTTCATGTTACACATCTGTGGGCTTCTCTGATCAGTGTGGTTAGCAGTAAAGGAGAGCTCCCTCAGTTAGCGACCCATCTATTATCAAAGCCTTCCAGATGAGTAGAAAAGAACTGATACTGCTCCATAGTGCCCTCAAGGCTCTCTTGCCAGCTTTATGTACTCTAAAAAGTGAAGGGGAGTCACAAATCACAGAATCATAGAGTTGGAAGAGACCACAGGGGCCATTCAGTGCAACCCCCTGCCATCCAGGAACACCCATCAAAGCGCTGGCAACAGATGGCCATCCAGCCTCTGTTTAAAAACCTCCAAAGAAGGAAACTCCACCACACTCCGAGCCAAGCAACCCCATCAGGAAGTTCTTCTTGAGGTTTATGTAGAATCTCTTTTCCTGTAGTTTGAATCCATTTCTCCTTATCCTAGTCTCAGGAGCAGTAAAAAATAAGCCTGATATGATATCTTTTCAAACATGGCTGTCATGTCCTCTCTTAACCTTCTCCTTTTCAAACTAAACATACCCAGATCCCTAAACCACTCCTCATAGGGCAGACCCTTCACCATTTTGGTCGCCCTCATCTGGGCACGTTCCAGGTTGTGAATATCCTTCCTGAAATGAGGTGCCCAGAACTGAAAAGAGAATGTGTATTCACTCTCACAATCTTCAATGATATCTGACCTCTGTTTTAACATCTCAAACTGTGCTTCAGCAAAAACGTGGGAAGAATTATTCTCCCTCCACCTTCCATGAAATGACAACTTTGCCATATGTTAGAGGGTATTCTTACAACTGCATGGAGAAACTGCCACATTCCTCTGCTGGCTCCTACTATTTTTCTAGGAATTCTGGAAAAGTTCAGTAGTCTTATGTTCTCCACAGTAGTCTTAAGTCTGCAATAATTTTAAAAACTCCCCAATGGCAGCATCCACTCAGATGGCAGCCAGTTGTTTTCCTTCCAGGATATTCACACAGGGTTGCTTCTGTTTCTGCCCTAAGATGAGAAAGAGAGAGATCTTTCTCCAGATGAGACCTCTCTTCTTAAAATATGTAGACTTTTTTCCCTGGGAAGATTTTGCATTCTTTTAAAGAAGGCTTTAAATGTAGGGGGGAAATCTTCCCAAGAAAAGAAGACGTTTAAAGTCTTTTTTAAAAAAGGCTTTAGAAATATTGCAATTTAAAGTTAGGAGGCTATTGATGATAAAGGTTGCTCAAATGTCCCTTTAGTACATTCTGAAATTAAATTTCCCCATTGTATCTTTCCCTGACATTTTCTTAAATTGTGTAAATGAGGAAGGGAGTTTATCTGAAGGATGGTAATGTTTCTTTTCCAACTGGCATCTCTTAAATGTGCACTTACTGGTTTTTGCACTTCTACACGTCTAAATCCACATGTGGTAGTTGTCCTCCAGCCTACTAGAAGGGAGTTTGTCTAGGAAACAGTAGGAAAGCCCTAGCCCACAGTGAATGGGCAGCAGAGGAAGCATCACACAGAACAATTTTTTCTGTAGCTTAGAACACTTTAAATGATGGCACTTTAATTGTTTGTTCTTCTTCGTGGTCTCTGTGCCTTACACACTAGGAGCTTTCGCGCATGCGCGGTACCGTTCGGAAAATTCTAGAGCTCAGTAGCTTGGCGGGAACCCCTCCCCCATGTATCCACTGAGCATGCTCAGCCCGCCAGGTAACGGTCTCTCCTCAGTTCTTTCTCGTCCGCCGTCGCATACGGAGGTTCGGAGCTTAGAGCATTTTTCCTTGGCTTTTCTTAGCAAGTCTTTACGGTTTTTCTACTTGGATTTTGTATTTTTGGACTTTACGGATTACGGATTGGCTTTGTCGTTTTGGTGCTTTTGCCCCCTTTTTCTTGGGATTTCTGACCCGACTTGCCACACACTCCCTCATCTTCGTCGTCTACGTTTGTCTGCTTTGACTTCTTCCCTCTTCTCCTGTCGGACTTCTATGTCGACCCTCTATAAACCCTGCAAAAGTGTGGTCATAAGGTCGCTTCTTCGGACGAGCACAACGAGTGTCTCCTTTGTTTGGGTGAGGCTCACAACATCAGAGCCTGCCCCATTTGCAAGGACTTCACTTCGCAGACCTTGAGGAACCGGCTAGCATGCCTCAAGTCCTTCTGTTGGGAGCAGTCTTTGTCACCTCAAGACCCTACCCCAGTAAGGAGCCCGACGAAGATGTCGAAGACTCGACCAACGACCGCACTCACACCGGCCTCGGCGGCTGCCAACCCAATGATACCAGGCTTGGTACCGGTACACAAGTTACCGAGGATTCCGACAGTTTCCATGGGTTCCTCGTCTGCGACTCCTGGAGAGACCCCTGCGGGCTCGCAGGGTGCCCGGCCTTCTAAGACGCTTACGGCAGCTCAACGTAGGCACCCGGCGACTTCGGAGTCCGATAAAGAGAGGGAGAAGAAGAAGAGGAAGGAGAGGCGCGGCTCTCCAGCTAGACCGGCTCTCCCTACTCCACCTTCTACTTCAACTCAACCTGTGGTCTACTCCGGTGATGTCTCGGAACCCCAAGAAATTTTGGAGGTTTCTGACGTAGATGACCCCGTGGCCTCTCCAACATTCTCAGAGCCGCCAGTGCTTGAGGAAGAGGCGTCTCCGTCTGGACGCCCTGTTCTGGTGGCCTGCCTGGAGGACATCAGCTCCCGAGACCTCGTTAACACCTCGAGGCTCTGCTGCTAGAAGCACCTCACCTGTTCGGTGCCCTTCCTCACACCACCGGGAGCTCTTCCCCGAATACCGGGACGTAAGATCAGGCAGCTCTCCCCACGCCATCCTGAGCAGCGGGGCCGTGACGATGGAGACCGTCCAGAATATAGACGATCTCCTCCTCGACATCGGGAGGACTATCCAGGATGGTCGCAGCCACCCCGGGATTCAGCCTATTTGTCGGCGTCCTACGCTCTATGATACGGTCGGGAGAATGTTTAGAGGGAGTATCCAGGGTCTTACAGATCATACTCCTCCTCTTACCAAGACCGTTATCATCTGGATGTTGGACGATGGTCCCCTTATCGCCGTTCCAGGTCACCATCCAGCGGAACTGAACATTGCCCTCGCCGTGAGCGCTCTCCATCGCGCTCCCCCAGATGGCCCCCTCAACGCCGTCGGTCCCAAGAGGCTTCCCCTCGCCACTGGCCGGTTTCTCCACCTCCACGGGTGACGTCCACGGTGTCCCGTCCGACATCTGAGGCTGTCTCCACCCAAGCCTCTACTGCGGTCAGCACAGTTACTGAGGTGATTCCGCTTTTGGTATCTACGGTGGTTCCTCCCACAACTGCTGCTGCCGCCCCACTGTTGGCTGTACAACAACTACCAGCGCCGAAGACGGTCTCGCTGCTGGTACTGTCTCACACCCAGTCACCTGAACGCCGGTCGGATTGATCTCCAGACAGGTTCTCCACGGTGTCGTCACAGGATTACGAGTCTGAATCAGATTCAAAAGACTCGACACCTGTCTCACATGAGTTGCCTCCTTTGGCGTTTGAGGCCCAGCTTCTCAGTCAGCGCCTGAGGGTGTTAGACAATTCTCAGGCATCCTCCTTCGGATGTCGAAAGCCCTGGGTCTGACAATGGTGGAATCAGCCCCAGCGGTGCAGGACCCGATGTTTCATTACGTGGACACCCAGCCTCCTTCCACGGCCCCACTACCATTCCTGCCTGCCTTGATGGAGGCCCTCAAACATCCATGGCCCCAGTCAGCTTCCGC
This sequence comes from Iguana delicatissima, assembly GCA_948472985.1. NCBI lineage: Eukaryota > Metazoa > Chordata > Lepidosauria > Squamata > Iguanidae > Iguana > Iguana delicatissima. The sequence goes on along the minus strand of CAOKZL010003713.1, from coordinate 38,163 downwards.
CCAGCCAATACCACACAGGCTGGAACCCCTGTATCGGACCCAAAAGGAGGATGCTGAGTTCCTGTTTAATCATCCTCAGCCCAACTCAGTGGTCGTGGAATCGGCGCAGACTAAGGGTGGCACCAGGCCCCACACAAGACTGCCGGATAGAGAGGGACATCGTCTGGATACTTTTGGGAGGAGGTTCTATCCGCCTCCTCCTTGGTGGCGAGGATATCCAACACGCAGGCTTGTATGGCAGCCTACTTGCGTAACCTGCTTGACAAGTTTGCACCTATTCTTTCCAGTGTTCCAGAGGAGAATAGAGCTAGCACTAACCAATTCTATAATGAAGCGGTAGCGCTCGCGAATCAGCAGATCATCTCTTTGAGACATTCTGTGGAGGTGGCTTCTCGAGTCATGGTCGGCTCAGTCGCCTTACGGAGATACGCGTGGCTATGGTCCTCGGGTCTGCAGGAAGATACGCAGAAGCGCATTGAGGTTCTTCCATTCGATGGTAAGGGACTCTTCAATGCGTCAACTGATGAGGCGATGGACCACATTGTCAAGGCCCGTCTAACGGCCAAGAAGATGGGGATCCGTCAGCCTCAGCACTCCCGCTGCGGCCCTCGGCGTGTGTGGCACCGTTCGTCCTCCGCGAGCTTCCAACCTTGCTCACTCAGGTCCGGATCTTCCAGGACTCCCGCCACATCATCCTCCAGGCGTCCTCCTCGGAGCCGACAAACGACTTCAAAGAAGTTTTCATCGGGATCTAAGTCCCATTTTTGATGGGATTTGCAGGACTCTCCTCAGCCAACCTTCCGCCTACCATCAGCCCTAACAGGTCATCCGACCCTGGCCAAATACCTCTACTCATGGCGTTCGATCACTTCGGACTCTTGGGTGCTCACCATCGTCCGACTTGGTTACGCCATTGAGTTTGCAAGTATTCCACCGCAAGGCGTTTTCTACTCCACCCAGGCCAGCCCGACTCTAATGGAAGAGATCCAGTCCCTCCTACACAAGGGAGTGATCGAACAGGTCCTGCCCTCGGTCACTACTACTGGCTTCTACTCCTGGTACTTCACTGTACCGAATTCGGACGGGACCCTGCGACCCATTCTGGATCTCCGAGGAGTGAACAAATGCATCCGCCCCAGGAGGTTCAAGATGGTCATGCTGTCCACGATCCTACCCTTCCTTCGTCGGGGAGACTGGTTCGCATCCATCGACCTGCGGGATGCTTATTTCCACATTTCCATGCGTCCGCAGCACAGAAGATACCTTTGGTTTGCGATCAACGGCACCTCCTACCAGTACTGAGTGCTGCCGTTCGGCCTCTCCACTGCACTGAGGGTCTTCATGAAGTGCATGGCCCCTGTGGTCTCTTATCTACGGACGAAGGGCATCACCATCTTCCCTTACCTAGACGATTGGCTGTTGGTAGCGTCCTGGAGGATCAAACTTTACTCGGACATTCATCTGACCCTGTCGCTTCTGACCCGCCTGGGTCTCCGGGTAAATCTGAAGAAGTCCCACCTCGAGCCAGCGAGAGTGTTGGACTTCATTGGAGCCACCCTGGACTCGATCTCGGCCAGAGCCTACCTGCCTCTCGAGCGAGCTCACACCCTCTGCCGGGCCGCTGCAGCCACCTTTGATGCCCCAACGATATCGGCGAGGAGGATACAACAGCTCCTGGGCTACATGGCTTCCACCACGGCCGTCATGTACCTGTCGAGATTTCGATTGCGCTCCCTCCAACATTGGTTTGTCCAGGCCTTCAGCCCGCTTCGAGACGACCAGGGCCTGCGACTTCGACTGCCAACACAAGTATGTCACTCTCTGCTGTGGTGGTTCTCATATCGTCATCTCCTGTCCGGGATGCCTTTCAGACAACTGACTCTTCGGCTCACGGTCACGACCGATGGCTCCCTTTTCGGATGAGGAGTGCACTGCAAAGACCTCAGAGTCCGGGGACGCTGGACAGGCGACGAGACCGCCTTCCTTATCAACGCCCTCGAGCTCCTAGCCATCGGGAGGGCTCCAAGAGCGTTCCGCAATCTGCTCGCGGGGCAGGCGTTGCTGCTCCTGACCGATAACACCACGACGGTGTGCTATGTCAACAGACAAGGAAGGACCCATTCCACCACGCTCCTCACCATCGCCCTCCAGCTCTGGGAGTGGTGCGTGTCCCTCCGGGTCTACCCCGTTGTCGTCCACCTGGCAGGTCAGGAGAACACGAAAGCGGACACCCTGAGCAGGGACACTTCGACTCACCACGAGTGGTCACTCTCGGAAGAGGCATTCCGCATGATACCATACCACTGGGGCGAGCCCGACATTGATCTCTTTGCCACCTTGTCGAACGCCAAGTGTTGCCGGTACTGTTCGAGAGCCGGCCAGGGACTGAACTCCCTCGGCAACGCGTTCCAGTATCGGTGGACAGAAGGTCTCCTCTACACTTTTCCACCTTTCCTCTGCTGGGCCGGGTGGTCGCCAAAATCCTGGCGGACTGAGCCGACGTCATCCTGGTCACCTCGTATTGGCCAAGGCAGCAGTGGTTCACGACCCTGCTCGAGGCCTCCCGGGGACGGCTGCTCAGGCTCCCGACAGCACCCGACCTGCTGTCCCACTCCAGCGGTCACGTTCTCCACCCCGACCTGCCGCTCCTGTCCCTGCACACATGGAGGATAACGCCCTAGACGATCCCTCTATTCAGGATGTCCTTACTGTGGCCAGAAAGGAATCGACCCACCGCAAATATGCCTACAAGTGGCGGCGGTTCGTTACCTTCGTGGAGGAGCGTGGAGACACAGTATCACCTGCTAGTCTCGGTACTGTGCTCCGCTTCCTGCTCCATTTAAAACAAGAGGGACTCTCCTTCTCTTCGTTGAAGGTGTACCTATCCGCCATCGTGGCCTACCAACCCCGAGGCTCCCCATTGGCAGCGCTCTTCCTGGATGCCACCGTGAAGCAATTCATGAAGGGTCTTCAACACCTTTACCCGCCAGTATCACCGCTGCTGCCTCCATGGTCCTTGTCTCTGGTGCTCTCTCAGCTTACGAGACCACCCTTTGAGCCTATGGCCACTACTGATGATAGGCTCCTGACTCTGAAGACTGTTTTCCTGGTGGCCGTCACCTCTGCCAGGCGTGCCAGCGAGTTGACAGCTCTGCGAGTCGACGAGCCAGTTTTGGCCTTTCATCGGGACAAGGTGGTTCTTCGCCCGGACATTTCTTTCCTGCCGAAGCTGGTCTCCAGCTTCCACCTTAACCAGGACATTATCCTACCAACTTTTTATCCTGATCCCACGACACCTCTTGAGTGATCTCTACAGTCTCTCGACGTTCGAAGGCCCTCGCCTTCTATACCGAGCGGACTGTGACCTACAGACAAACCTCACATTTCTTTGTCTGCCATGGTTGGTGTCGCAGGGGCCGCAAGGTGTCCATCCAGAGATTCTCCAAGTGGGTGGCCCAGACAATTCTCCTTGCTTATGAGATGGCCAAGCAGCCTCCACCGGACTTGCTTCGGCCACACTCCACCAGAGCTGTGGCATCCTCAGCAGCCCTCTTACGAGGTGTGGACCTACAGGAACTTTGTCGAGTGGCGACCTGGTCCAGGCCATTGACTTTTGGCTGTCATTATCGACTGGACTGTCGGTCCAGGAGGGATGCCCGGTTTGGATGAGCGGTGCTGGCCTCCGTACTTTAGGGACCTGACCCACCGTCCTCATGGTAAGCTACAAAGTCTCCTGGTGTGTAAGGCACAGAGACCACGAAGAAGAAGAAGAAGAGGTTGCTTACCTGTAACTGTAGTTCTTCAAGTGGTCATCTGTGCCCTTACACACACCCTCCCAACCATCCCCTCACTCTCAGGTCCCCTTTTTTCAGCGGACTTATAGAACTGAGGAGAGACCGTTACTTGGCGGGCTGAGCATGCTCAGTGGATACATGGGGGGAGGGGTTCCCACCAAGCTACTAAGCTCTAGAATTTTCCGAACGGTACCGCGCATGCGCGAAAGCTCCTAGTGCGTAAGGGCACAGATGACCACTCGAAGAACTACAGTTACAGGTAAGCAACCTGTTCTTCACAGGCTGCAGTGTGAAGCTGCATTAATCCAGACAGACTGCAGAAAGTCATATCCTGTGTTGGGGGTACAAAGTTGAGATCCTTGATGAAGAAAGCCTCCCTTCTTCTGTTATGGGTAGAAGTAACCTCAGGTCAGAAGGGTTAATTCAGTACCTGGCCAGATTGGCTAAAAGAGATCTATACTAGTAGGAAGGATCTCTTCACCCTGTGGTTTTACAAAACTAGGTAGACCTGTAGTAGACCTTTCCACCTTGTTTGTCAGTTTCAAGGTAAACCAGTGATCACTAGTTTTCAGATAGAGCAGTCTAGGAAAGTTGATGCCCTGATGGCTGCTTGACCAAAGATATTGTGTTACACCATTCGTTCCCTCCATCTATTAGCCAGGTTCCTCAGGAAGGCCAGATTGGAGAGGTTGCCTCTAAGTATCCCAGCAAGTGTTGTACTATTGATTAGGGAACCGTGTCTATAACAGCTTGAGACAATCTACTCTCTGTCTTTGCAAAGAAAGAACAGCAGTGGAGTTAATGCTGTTTTAGCAGCTGCAGGGATTATATTAAGAGGATCTTTGAAATTACTTGGTCAATTTACTGTATATGGTTACTCTTGGTTAACTTGCTATACAGTTTACTCTTTAATCTGTTAAGGTCCTTTTCAATCCTGATTCTGTCCTCTAGATTATAACAATAGCAGTAACATTTCTCTACCGCTTATCAGTGCAAAACATTCCCTAAATGGTTTACAATATCTTTTAGCTAACTGACCCCAACAAGCTGGGTACTCATTTTACTGGTCTACAGAAGGATGGAGGCCGAGTCAACCTGGAGCTCTGAAGGATTGAACTCACAACGTTGTTGCAGTAGCGGCATTTAACCACTGCACCATCAGGATTATTAGCTACTTCTCCTGTTTAGTGTCAGCAACAAATTTAAGAAGCATATTCTCTATTCTCTCATCCAAATTCTTTATAAGATGTTGAACAATACTGGATCTATGACAGAAGCTGGTAGTAGCCTTCGAATAATTTCTGTCCAAGATAAAGTGGAACCATTTTTGGAGTTGATCAGTTAACTGCTTATTCAGCAGACATTAACATTATCTAGCCTCCAAAAATGTCATGAGGAAACTTATCAAAAGACTTACTGGTATCCTTGGATATAGTTCACCCAGCCCCTGGTCTTGACTTCATTCAGAGTAAGTAGGTATGTCAGCACTGTCTATTTATCTATTCTGGTCTGCAGTCCCCTTACTGTATCATTTGTTCTATTTTCACAAAGTTGAATATTGCTTTATTTTCGGAGAAGACTAAGCCATCGGCAACACTTTGGCTTTTTGGATCATGGCTTGAAATTCCATGAACATGGGCTTCTGGCAAGGGATGGGCTGCACCTCACGAAACTTGGCAGGAACGTTTTTGCAAACAGTCTCACAAGGAGGATTAGGAGGTTTTTAAACTAAGTACAGCTGGGGAGGAAGACAAGATTATTCAGGACAAGGACTCGGCAAGTGCAGGGGAGAAAGACCCAAATGATATTGGCCAAGTAGGAATAGCATCCAATCGTGGGAGGGGTGGAAACAGTGCTATGGGTCTTGCAGGAAGGGCACGGGGACTTGAGTGTCTCTACACTAATGCACGGAGTATGGGAAACAAACAAGATGAATTTGAACTCCTAGTACAACAAAATAAATACGATTTGATAGGCATCACTGAAACCTGGTGGGATGAGTCTCACGATTGGAATGTAGGAATAGAAGGGTATAGCCTATTTTGTAGAAATAGACCAAATAAGAAAGGAGGAGGAGTAGCCTTATATGTAAAGGATGTTTTCACCTGTGAAGAGATCCACGACTTGAACACCGGAAGCCAGGTCGAGAGCATCTGGGTAAGAATTAAGGGAGCGAGAAACAATAGGGATATTATAGTGGGGGTTTACTACAGACCTCCAAGCCAGACTGAGGACCTCGATGGCGCTTTCATAGACCAAATGACTGCACATTCAAAAAGGAGAGATACAGTAATAATGGGAGATTTCAACTACCCGGATATATGTTGGCAGTCAAACTCTGCAAAGGCGGCAAGGTCCAGCAAGTTTCTTGCTTGTCTTGCAGACAATTTCATGGTCCAGAAGGTGGCAGAGGCGACAAGGGGATCAAATATTCTGGATCTGATCCTGACCAACAGGGAAGACCTTGTTAATGATGTAGAACTGGTTGGATCTTTAGGAGAGAGTGACCATGCCCTATTAGAATTTGGCATTCAGTGGGGAAGAGAAGATAAGTGTAGCCAGGCACTCGTCTTAGATTTTAAAAAAGCAGACTTCTGTAAACTGAAGGAGCTGCTGGCTGAAATCCCGTGGTCAAGAATAGTCAATGAGAAAGGAGTTCAGGATGCATGGGAGTTCTTTAAAAGGGAGATACTGAAGGGCACAGGCTAAAACTGTGCCATTAAGGAGGAAAAATGGAAGGCAACTGAACAAACCGGAATGGTTGACTAAAGAGCTCTCAGCTGAGCTAAGTGTTAAGAAAAACATGTACAGAAAATGGAAGAAGGGGGAAATCACCGAAGAAGATTATAAGCAAGTAGCCAGGAGATGTAGGGAGGAGGTCAGAAAGGCTAAAGCACAGAACGAACTTAGGCTGGCCAGAGACATTAAAAACAATAAAAAGAGCTTTTTTAAATACGTCCGCAACAAAAGGAAAAAGGAGGCGATAGGGTCACTGCGCAGGGAAGATGGTGAATTAATAACAGGAGGAAGAGAAAAGGCAGAACTCCTCAACACCTTCTTCGCCTCAGTTTTTTCCCAAAAGGATAAAAACACTCAACCTGGTGGTTGGGGAACAGGTGAGGAAGTGGAGAAAATGCAGCACAGAATAGATAGAGAGGTAGTACAGGAATACCTGGCCACACTGGATGAATTCAAGTCTCCAGGGCCAGACGAATTGCATCTTAGGATTTTAAAAGAACTAGCAGAGGTCATTGCGGAACCTCTTGCTATAATCTTTGAAAACTCTTGGCAGACAGGAGAAGTTCCGGCAGACTGGAGGAGGGCAAACGTTGTCCCTATCTTCAAGAAGGGGAAAAAAAGAGGACCCAAATGATTATCGCCCAGTCAGCCTGACATCAGTACCTGGAAAGATCTTGGAGCAGATAATCAAACAGTCAGTTTTTAATCACTTAGAAAACAATGCCGTAATTAGGAAAAGTCAACATGGATTTCTCAAAAATAAGTCATGCCAGACTAATCTTATCTCTTTTTATGATAGAGTTACTTGCTTGATAGATGAAGGGAATGCCATGGACGTAGTATATCTTGATTTCAGTAAGGCCTTTGACAAAGTTCCCCATGATATTCTTGCAAAGAAGCTAGTAAGATGTGGACTGGACAGGGCTACTGTCAGGTGGATTTGTAACTGGTTGACTGACCGTACCCAAAGGGTGGTCACCAATGGCAGATTCTCATCCTGGAGAGAAGTGACTAGCGGGGTGCCACAGGGTTCTGTCCTGGGCCCGGTGCTGTTCAATATCTTCATTAATGACTTGGATGAAGGAATAGAGAGCACGCTGATCAAATTTGCAGATGACACCAAATTGGGAGGGGTTGCTAATATGCCTGATGACAGGATCAAAATTCAAAAGGACCTGGACAGATTGGAGAGCTAGGCCAAGGCTAACAAAATGAATTTCAACAGAGAGAAATGTAAGGTCCTACACTTAGGCAGAAAAAATGGTATGCAGAAATATAGGATGGGGGACACGTGGCTGGCTAACAGTACGTTGAAAGGGATCTAGGAGTCTTAATAGACTACAAGCTGAACATGAGTCAGCAGTGTGATGTGGCAGCCAAGAAAGCCAACGCAATTCTTGGTTGCATCAATAGGAGTATGGTGTCTAGATCGAGGGAGGTATCGGTACCACTTTATTCTTGTGGGGTCAGTGGCGTTGCGCCGGTACGCCTGGCTCCGATCATTGGGCCTCCAGGAGGACAGCAGGAGGAGGATAGAGGATCTCCCCTTCGACGGCCAGGGTTTGTTCCACTCGACAACCAGTGATGCCATGGACCATCTAGTCAAGGCACGTCTGACAGCTAAGAAGATGGGCATCCGTCAGCCCCAGCAGCCTCGACGCAGCTTCGGTTCCCGGCCATCCTGGCACAGGTCCTCCTCCTCCTTCCAGCCCCGCTCGCCTCGCTCAGGCTCGTCTCGACCGTCGACCGCGTCCTTGGCGCGGAGATCTCTCCGAAGGCGCCCATCTTTGTCTTCGAAGAAGTCCTTCTCCGGGACAAAGTCCCGCTTTTGATGCGTCCTGCAGGTCGCCACCACCACTACCATCCTTCAGCCTGCCAGCAGCCCTAGAAGATCAACTGAGCCTGACCAGGCACCTCGCGGACTGGCGCCGAGTCACTACGGACTCTTGGGTCCTCTCCATCGTCTGTCTTGGCTACGCCATAGAGTTTCGAAGTATTCCACCGTTGAGGTGCCTATTATTCCACCCCGGCCAGCTCGGCCCTGCTGGAAGAGATCCAGTCCCTTCTGCAAAAGGAAGCGATCGAACGACTCCTGCCCTTGGCCTCTACCACCGGCTTCTTCTCCCGGTACTTCACAGTACCGAAGTCGGACGGGACCCTGCGACCCATTCTGGACCTCAGAGGGGTGAACGAATACATCCGCCCCAAGAGGTTCAAGATGGTCATGCTGTCGTCAGTCTTGCCTTTCCTTCGCCAAGGGGACTGGTTCGCATCCATCGATCTTCGGGATGCTTATTTTCACATCTCCATTCGTGTGCAGCACAGATGATATTTCTGGTTCGCGGTCAACGGTACCTGTTCGCCACAGGTCTTCACGAAGTGCATGGCCCCTGTCGTGTCGTTCCTGCAGACAAAAGGCATATCCATCTATCCCTATCTGGACGATTGGCTGTTGGTGGCGTCCTGCAGACGCAAACTCTTCAAGGATATTCGCAGAACACTCGCCCTTCTGACCCGACTCGGTCTCCGGGTCAATCTGAAGAAGTCCCATCTTGAGTCTGCGAGGGTTCTCAACTTCATCGGGGCGACCCTGGACTCGATATCGACCAAGGCCTACTTGTCGATGGACCACGCACGGACGCTTTGTCAGGCCATGTCCAACGTCTTCAACACCCCGATGGTATCGGCGAGGAGAATTCAGCAGCTCCTCGAGTACATGGCCTCGACCACCACTCTGACCTACCTGTCCGGGCTCCGTGCGCGGCCTCTCCAACACTGGTTATTCCGAGTCTTCGACCCACTCCTAGATGACCAGAGACGTCTCCTTCGACTGCCCCCGCAGGTGCGACACTCCCTGACATGGTGGCAGTCCTACCACAACCTGCTCTCTGGCATGCCCTTTCAGGAGCCGAATCCACACGTCACCGTGACCACGGATGCCTCCCTCTACAGATAGGGGGCTCACTGCGGCGACTTCAGAGTCTGGGGCCAGTGGATCGACAACGAGACCGCCCTCCACATCAACGCTCTCGAGCTGCTTGCCATCTGGAAGGCTCTGAGGGCGTTTCGCCACATCGTTACCAGCCGCACAGTGTTGGTCCTGACAGACAACACAACGGTGGTCTGTTACATCAACAGGCAGGGAGGGACTCGCTCGACCACCCTCCTCAACATCACCCTCGATCTCTGGGACTGGTGCATCTCGCTCCGAATCCATCCAGTGGCGGTTCACTTGTCCGAGCAGGAGAATACCACAGTGGACGCCCTCAGCAGGGACACTACTAGCTATCTCGAGTGGGCTCTCTTGACCGAGGCGTTCCAGATGATTCGGGATCGGTGGGGCGAGTCGATGATTGACCTTTTCGCTACCAGTCAGAACGCGAAGTGCTGCCGGTACTGTTTGAGGGCTGACTGGGATCGCCATTCCATCGGCTATGCCTTCCAGTTCCGGTGGAGTGAGGGATCCCTCTATGCATTCCCTCCGTTCCCCATCCTGGGCCGAGTGATATTGAAGATCCTTGCGGACTGAGCTGACATCCTCATAGCCCCATACTGGCCGAGGTAGCACTGGTTCAGCCCCCTGTTCGAGGCTGCTCGCGGCCAGATCCTCCAATTTCCCACAAAACCGGACCTCCTGTCGCATTCCAACGGGCTCGTCCTCCACCCGGTCCTGCCGCTCCTGGCCCTCCATGCCTGGAAGATATCGCCCTAGACGATCCCGTCATCAGCAACGTCTTGACCACGGCCAGGAAGGAGTCGACATGCCGCAATTATCACTACAAGTGGCGGCGCTTCATTGCCTTTGCTGAAGCACGACGGGAGCCGGTATCGCCTGTCAATCTTCCTACCGTGCTCCACTTCCTTCTGCATCTCCGAGAGCAGGGCCTAGCCTTCCCTTCACTGAAGGTCTACCTTGCCGCTATCGTAGCATATTAACCTCCACGATCTCCATCGGCAGCTCTCTTCCGTAACAACAAGCAGTTTATGAAGGGCCTGCAGCACCTCTATCCACCGGTATCGCCACCGCTACCACTGTGGTCGTTATCATTGGTTCTATCGCAGTTGACGAGACCACCCTTCGAACCCATGGTGACTGCAGATGACAGGCTGCTTGCCATGAAAACTGCCTTCTTGGTGGCTGTCACTTCTGCTAGGAAGACAGGAGAGCTGACAGCCCTGCAATCTGACGAGCCATACCTCGTCTTCCATAGAGACAAGGTGGTCCTTCAGCCCGACATCTCTTTCTTACTGAAGGTGATGTCTAACTTCCACCTCAGCCAAGACATCATCTTGCCGACCTTCTACCCGGACTCGACTACACCTTTGGAGCGATCCCTTCACTCCTTGGATTTTCGTCGGGCCTTGGCCTTCTACAAGGACAGGACTGCCTCTGTCAAACAGACCCCGCACCTTTTTGTGTGCTATGGCAGGCATCGAAGAGGCCACAGAGTTTCCACCCAACGTTTTTCTAAGTGGGTGGTCCAGATTATTCAGCTGGCTTAGGAGCTTGCCAAGAAGCCTCTGCCAGCTTCCCTCCGGGCTCATTCCACCAGAGCCGTGGCGACCTCTGCAGCCCTCCTTCGAGGAGTCGACCTGCAGGAACTCTGCCGTGTGGCGACCTGGTCCCAGCCATTGACCTTCGTGCGCCACTACAGACTGGACTGCCGGTCCCGCAGGGATGCTCGTTTTGGACGTGCGGTGCTGGCTTCCATTCTCTAGGACCTGACCCACCATCCTACCGGTAAGCTGCACAGTCTCCTAATGTATGAGGCACAAAGACCACGAAGAAGAACAGGTTGCTTACCTGTAACTGTGGTTCTTCGAGTGGTCATATGTGCCCTCATACATGCCCGCCCACTGTCCCCTCTTTCTCAGGTCCCTTATTGGCAGACTACAGAACTGAGGAGTGACCATTGCTCGGCGGGCTGAGCATGCTCAGTACGGGCATGGGGCAGGGGTTCCCACCAAGCTACTAAGCTCTAGAATCTTCCAAACGCTACCGCGCATGCGTGAAAGCTCCTAATGTATGAGGGCACAGATGGCCACTCAACGAACCACAGTTACAGGTAAGCAACCTGTTCTTCTTCAAGTCTAGAATGCATGTTTGATGCATTTGGCTTCCTCATGTATAATAAATTCCAGAATGATATGAACAGCCCACCCAAAGTTCTCACTAGATCTGTTAGGTTGGCCATTTTTCACTGTTCGTTAGGATCAATCACATGTTGACTCCTTCTCCTTCCGGATAATGCAGATGTCTGCAAGATGAAGAATTTTTGGAACATTATACTTTTAACAGATTTTGACTCTAGAATATAATCAGGATTCTTGAAGTCTCACAGTACTACTGTATCTCTTCTTTTCCTATCTGTTCTGGGAAAATATCATCCCAGTCTTCAGCCTGGCTTGCAGGGTCTATAGCAGACCCCACAGTAATGTCACTGATGTTTCCTCTCCTTAATTTTTACCCAGATGCTTTCAACTTTAAGTCATGGGTTTCCTTAGAGGCATACACATTCTCAACGTATGATGCTGCTCCTCCTCCTTTCCTGCTTGGTCTACTTATTTAGAATAGAGACCCATGAGACTCATATCACCAGGTTTTAGTGATGCCTATTAAAACATACATACCTTGCTGTCTTAAGAGTTTGGGTTCAAATACTGTATTTCCCATGTATTGTGCATTAGTGTAGATACATTTGAGGTCATGGAATCATTCTCTCCAGCTGCTTCTTTGGTTCCCCCTCCTTCCCATTGGTGAGTTCTTGTACTTTCTCTACATTTTCCCCTGTATCACTGAATCTGTTGTCCTTAGTACTTTGTATTCTCCTGCCCTCTAGAATATTGTTTCTCTTCACAGATTTAGGTCAATATAAAGAACTTGTAAAGAAGTTTGTGAGATTTCTAGCAAATACATTCTTACCTACCACTGAATTATAAACACTCTGTTGCCAGCAGTTCTTCATCAAAGTGTAGGTTGTGATTTGAAAAGCCAGATCATTCCTGAGCTCAGTGATGAAGGTAAGGACTTCTTAAAGAAGTACAAGAAGATTTAAGTAGAATGGAAGAAGTTCAACCAAATATGAGAGTAGCCTCCCATGATCTAGGAGCAATGGCCTCCAGTATGCAAGATATAGAACCTAAATTGACAGAGATAGAGAATGAGAAAAAAGAACTTTCTCAAGAGGAATATGTTGAGCAGGACAATGACCATGAACAAGAAGAAGAGGACGATAAGGCCAATCAAGAATCGGTGCAAGAATTAGAATGACAGTGAAGATTCTTAAAGTATACATACATCATGGGACTGAAAATCATTTCCTGGAATGTTAAGGGAATGAATTCACCTGTAAAAAGGAAAAGAGTCTTCCACTATCTATAAAAATACAAGCCAGACATTACCTGTATAAAAGAGACACGTGTAAGAACCAAAGACCTCAAATATGTACAAAACTCCAAACTAGGATAAGACTTCTCAATGTCAACTGATAAAAGAAAAAAAGGTGTTACAATTTATGTACAGAAGAAATATAATCCAAAAGAGATATTCAAAGACACAAATGGAAAATTCTTGGCAGTGGAGATCGATTTTCAACAATCCAAGATATTACTGGTTAGCGTTTATGGGACCGAGAAAGAATCCACTTTCTGTTCAGAAGTTCATCACTCATGGTCTTGTATAGATAGGTTTCTCACCTCTAAGACATTGAATAAAAATATACAGAAAATAGAAGTACTCCCCAAATCAATCTCGGACCATAATGCGGTCCTCGTAACACTGGAAACAAGAACAGAATATGTTTGGAGGTTAAAGTATTATCTTTTATGTAATGAAGATATAATCTCAAAAGCAAAGCAAGAACTCCAAAATTTCTTCATTATTAACTTGAGAAAGTAGACCCCAAGACATATTGTTTGGAACACAGCCAAGGCCGTGATGAGAGGTTTCTTCATTCAGCAAGAGTCCCAATTAAAGCGACAAGGAGACAAAGAGAGAGGTATTTTAGCTAAGGTTAAGAAAAAAGAAGAACTTCAATTGAACCTAAAAAATTTCAAAACTGCTCATGGAGATAAAAGCATTACAGAAAACAATTAGATATGCAGACAACATACAAAATGGAGAGAAAGCTTAAATTCTCGAAGCAGAAATACTTTGAAAATGCTAATAAGCCTGGCAAATGCCTCTCAAAGACTGAAAAAAGAAAGAAAGAAAGAAACGATTGATCTCTAAAATTAAAGATGGGAAAACCACTCATTGTCACCGAAACAAGATTAAGGAAGTATTTACTCAATATTACACAAAATTATTTAAAGAAACACCAGTGACCAGCAACCAGATTAATAACTATTTGGAGAGAATAAATATAGAAAAATTGATGGAACAACAAAAGAATGACTTAAACCAACCAATTACCAAAGTAGAGATGCTTAATGCAATTAAGAAACTGAAAGATGGGAAAGCCCCTAGTCCAGATGGTTTCTCTGCTGCCTTACATAAGTTTTTTATGAACAATTGACTATGCCATTACAGAAATTAATCAGTGAAATAACACACAAGAATCCACCCCAATCTTGGGGCCAAGCTAATATTACTCTAATTCCGAAAGAAGGCGAAGATATACTCGAACAGAAGAATTTCAAACCTATTTCACTTTTAAATGTGGATTACAAAATATTCACCTCCCTTTTAGCAGAAAGACTAAAAAAACTGTTACAATCTTAGATCCATGAAGATCAAAATGGCTTTCTCCGTAAAAGACATATGGAAAAATAATATTCATATGTTACTAAACATCATTGAACATTTCCATATTCATAATGAGAAGAAATTAGCAATGATTTGTTTAGACGTGAAGAAAGCTTTCGACAATGTAAACTAGTCATTTATGTTTGGAGTTTTTAAGAAGATAGATTTAGGAGAACAGTTTATAAGATGGATCCAAGCAATTTGCACAAATCAGGAGGCGTGAATACTTATTAACGAGGAGAAAACAAAAACCGTAAAAAAAAAATAAAGGAACTAGACAAGGATTTCCTCTTTATCTGCTGTAATTCTTAATAGTAATTGAACTACTATTAATAAAAATTTGGGCAGAGCAACTCATTACTGGTGTCAAGATAGAATTGGAGATTTACAAACTCTTGGCCTTTGCTGATGATACTGTTATTTCATTAGGAAATCCAACATCAAGTGCAAATAGATTACTTGTGGCATTGAAAGAATTTGGAGAAGTGTCAGGTTTCAAAATTAACAAAGATAAAACACAACTACTAACAAAAAACCTTTCAGGACCTGAAGAAAGGGAGTTTGGACTAACTACCAACTTCACTCTTACAAAAATAGTAAGGTACTTAGGTATTCAAATCATGGAGAATAACACTGATCTCTTTTGTAACAACTATACAATCGTATGGAGAGAAAGAACAAAAGAACTACAAAGATGAGCAAAACTCGATCTCTCACTGCTGGATAGAATAGCGGCTATCAAGATGATCATTCTGTCCAAACTGAATTTCCTGTTCCAGAATTTACCAATAATTGTAAATGATAAACCATTACAGGAATGGGATAAAGAATTAAGAAAATTCGTATGAAAAGGAAAAAAAAAAAGATTTCAAATACTAAAAGATGCCAAAGAAAGAGGAGGGATCTCCTTTCTGGATCTAAAGTTGTACTGTCATGCGAACTGCCTAAATTAGCTAACAGAATGGATCTCTTTGAAAAATAGAAGACTACTTCAGGCCAAAGAATCAGACCTCCCTTCTGGTTGGCACACATATATCATACATGACAATACCAGAATCAGCAAGGATTTTATGAATCACTTTATTAGAAAATCTTTATTAAGAAGCTGGAGAAAATATAAACCATTACTCTGTCCTAAAATCCCATTGTGGACATCACGAAGCTTCCTATTGACAAGAAATGCCAAGATGGAACAGGTAGATAACATACCAAGATCTCCTAAAAATAAAAGATGACTCAGCAGAACCCAAAGCAAAAGAGGAATTATTTGAAGAGGGTATACAACCCACTGGCTTCTTTATAGACAATTATTAGAAAAATAGAAAATAGATGAGAGACTTTATGGTATTGAATGCAAGTCCACAGAATTTGATAAAATATTACCAGTGTCAATAATAAAACTGGAAAGATTTATAAACTGTTACTGAGAATTGACCAAGAGAAGGAGGTGGCTAAAGACACCATATTTAGGTAGGCAAAAGATATTGGAACCTCAATAGATCTGGATCAATGGGAGAACTCTTGGAATAACATTTTGAACATCATAAAGCCTGCCAAACTAAGAGAAAATTACTATAAGCTTCTATGCAAATGGCATCTATCTCTCCTGAGGATAGCAAAGATGACAAATAATAATCCCAGTTGTTGGAAGTGTAATGATATAGGAACATTATACTACTCGTGGTGGAGACGCCTTTCAATTAAAAGATTTTGGAAACAAATCCATACCAAGATAACAGAGGTTATAAAAATCCAATTTCCATTATGTACAAAGATTTATCTGTTAAATATGATAGGCAGTTCTCCCCAACTACAATGGTTAAAGAAAACCCCAAAACAGGCATTGTTATATATGATAACCACAGCCAGAATCATCTTGGCACAGAGGTGGAAAAACTCAGTGGCTCCATCAATTGAAGACTAGCTGTTGAAACTTTATGAAATTGCAGAACTGGACAAACTAACTCTGTTAATCAATTTCGAGACACATGTGGGAGGCCACTTGGAGTGAATTAGTAACAATTGGCTTTTTTTAATTTTTAATTTTTTTAGGGACCCTATGTAGCATTTATAAAGTACTCAGAAGAGTAGATTCACATTAATATAGATATGACAAAGGGAAAGGTCAGACTCTAATAGACTATACAGTTGTTATATGTTGTACATGTAGAGTTTATTCATTTTTGAAACTGTAGGATTCAGAGTTATTTAAGTATAGGTATGTGTGCATATATGTACTGACACACTTATATGTAGTAGCTGGAGAGATTGAAACAAATATATTATCCCCCATTATCTTAGAAATGGAAGTTGTTAGGGAAAGGAACTTGAGTCATGATTAATGACTAAGCTAAAATTAAGATATATATGATTATAATTGAACTATAGACTTATTTGATAGAGCGAAATTGCTGTATAGATATCAACTAAGAATGTTTCATTTTATAATTGGATGTTATTTATTTTTGTTTGACCCATCGTCTTAAGCTATTCATACACAATTTTTGTAATGAGGGGAAATGTTTACTTCATTGTTGTTGATTTGTTGTTGTTAACTTTGAGAAACATTGCTTGAAACATCCCTTTATATTTTATTTCTTAAATTTCTAATAAAAAATATTTTAAAAAAATCTTTCCTAATGGCATCATCTCATAGCCAGTTGTTTACTTGCAGTATTCTTCTCGCTCTTCCAGGGCCGTGTCCTTCAGCAGGAAGGAGGGATAAAATAACAACTGCACCTAGAGTTCCTTCAGCTTCCTATCTAGAGCCCCATCATCCCTTGCAGATACGTTGTAGGCTATATGTAAGCTATATGTTGTAGGCTATATTTTTTTTATTAATAATTTTATTAAGTTTCACGAGTAAAAACAACATACATTTCGAATTGTAGCTTTGCATGAAATATTTCTGTTCCTCCACTCTGATCTAGTTTTCATTTTCTGAATTTCTATTCATTTATTACGTTTAAGCATCACAATTTCATGTTCATCTTACATGTTTGATCTTGCATTTCCCTCATCCACTTCATGTTATGTCACAGTTATCCCTCTTTTATTTCCAAAACCATCATTCAGACATTTTCTCTTGGCAGTTCCCAGCAATTACCCATTACAATTTGCAATTCTACTTTTATCTGTTCGTCTGATTTCCCCTTTAGTCTTTGAGAAACAATATCTGCATTTCTATTTTCAATAAACGTCCCCCACCATTGTTCAACTGAGATTTCCACATTTTAGCATATTCTATTCGAGCTGTCGTTATCATGTACAATATTATTCTCCAATGTCTCTTAGTATTAGTATTCTCAAGAACATTTGTCATGTTTAACAGATAAAATTCAGGTTTTTTTACAAATTGAACCTTCAATATTTCACACATCTTTTTATGTATTTCACTCCAATATTTCTTTGCCTTGGGACATAACTACCACATATGGAATATTGTTCCCACCTCTTTCTGACATTTCCAACATGCTCCCGTACCTGTATTGTAAATCTTTTTTAATTTATCTGGTGTCATATACCATGTATGAAACAATTTAAAATAGTTCTCTTTAAGGTTCTGAGCCATTGTAAATTTCTGTGTCCTTCTCCAACTCTGCTCCCATTCATCTAATTGAATTGAATGTCTGATATTTTGCACCCACAAAATCATTGCAGGTTTTACAGTCTCCTCCTGTCTCTCCTGTATTAAATTTTCTTGATATATATGGGTTAATAAATGAGGTGGGTTATCAAGGATCTGTTTAATCATTCCTGTCTTTTCACTTGATTCTATTCCATATGTTTTCAGATCCATCTGAAATCTCTCATTTAACTGCCTGTATGGAAACCAACTTAATGGTAATCCTTCCTGTTCCAATTTTTCTCTTGATTTGATCTTATAAACATTTGTCATCGATTTCTCTAATATATCTTCATATCTCAGCCATTTCTCTGATTCGATCCATCTTCCAAAGAAAGCTTCTTGAGGGGATACCCACATGGGTAGCTGCCATATATTTTTACTCTTATATTCATTCCATATTTTCAGAAGCGATTTTCTGATATAGTGCTGCGAAAAATCTTTATCGATTTTTGCTTTATCATAGAACATACAGGCATGCCAACCCATCCTCAAGTCCGCTCCTTCCAGTGCTAGCATTCTTGTATCTTGTAAGTCAATCCAATCTTTTAGCCATGTGAATGCCGCAGCTTTGTAATATAACTGAAAGTCTGGTACCCCCATTCCTCCTCGAGATATTTGATCCGTCATAATATTCCATTTAATCCTTGCTTTTTTCCCTTGCCATATAAATTTGGCCAGATCTTTCTTCCACTGTATGAAGGGTTTGTTATTTGTTATCAGGGGGAGGTTTTGAAACAAAAAATTCATCTTTGAAGTACATTAATTTTAGTAGCCGCTATCTTCCCCATCAGTGTCAATTTCATGGAGGTCCACCTTTCCAAATCTTTGGTTATCTCTTTCCATTTTTTCTCGTAGTTATTTTGAAATAGCTCATTATTCTTTTTTGCTATCCAGACACCTAGATATTTTGCTTTTTGTACTTTATTGAATCCAGTTACAAGTGCTAGTTCTTTCTCCTCCTTATTTGTCATGTTTTTCATTAGCAGAACTGTTTTTTCTTTATTTACCTTAAATCCTGAAAATTCTCCATATTCTTGTATTATTCCAATCAAGTTTTGTATACTTCTCTTAGGGTCTTCAAGAAACAGTACCAAATCGTCAGCGAAAGCTTTAAGTTTGTATTGATATTTCTTGATCTGGACTCCTCTTATAACATTGTCTTCTCTTATATTATTATTTAATATCTCCCTTGTCATTATAAATAGTAGAGGGGACAGTGGACATCCCTGTCTTGTCCCTCTGTTCAATTCAATCTGCTTTGTTCTTTCTCCGTTAATGATCAGTCGAGCTTTTTGTCGGTTATATATTGCTTCAATCCATGACACGAATTTATCGCCAGCTTGCATTTGCTTCACAACAGTCTTCATAAATGGCCAGCTAATCATATCGAAAGCTTTCTCCGCATCTACAAATATCATGGCCATTTTTTTTTCATTATGCGTTTCATAATACTCAATTATATTCAATACTGGTCTTATATTATTTCTTAAGTGTCGTTTTGGTATAAAACCGTTCTGATCTTCATGAATAAGCTCTGGCAAAATCTTTTTGAGTCTTGTTGCAAGGATTGAAGCAAAAATCTTATAGTCTGTGTTCAAGAGTGAGATTGGTTTATAATTTTTGACCTTTCAAGTCTCTGCCTTCTTTAGGAATCAGTACCACGTTTGCCTCTCTCCAGGTATCTGGTACTCCTTCTTTTATAATCTCATTTATTGTACTTTGCAATGGAATTGAAATCTCATGTAGTAGAGTCTTGTAGTGTCTTACCGTAAAACCATCTGGCCCCGGAGCTTTATCGTTCTTCAAGTTCCTGATCGCTTCCATTACTTCCATCATAGAAACTGCTTTATTCAGGATCAATCTATGATTTTCAGTAAATCTCATTTTATTTGTTCTCTCCAGATATTCTTCCAATTCCTGCCGTTTTTTTTACTTTAGCAGTCTTACTCATCAGTTTCTCATAATAATAAAATACCTGTTTTATTCCCTCTTGTTTGGTAATTCTCTTCTTTCCACGTTTTATCTCTGATATGATATTCTCAGTCCGTCTTCTCCGCAAGAGATTAGAGAGAAGCTTTGAAGGTTTATTTGCTTGCTCAAAGTAATTATATCTTGTTCTCCGTTGTAGGCTATATCTAGCAGCAGCATTTGTTCCCGTGTGAATAAGGAAGAAAGGGAACAGTTAATGGGCTTGATGAATCTTTTGTCAGTCTCTCAGTTATGTTACGGATATTTTCCTCTGAAGCCATCACACTTCTCAAGACGTCCTGTCAAACTCACACACCTGTACTACTTCTGCTCACAAGCACCACAAATGGTTTCCTCTTTTAAGAAGTGGCAAGATCCCTTCCATCCATAGAACCCTCCAAGATCACCTCCATGTTCTTTGATGACTGAGACAACCGTCCCTGTTCCTCATAGTCACTTATCTGAAGATGAGTTTGGGATTGATAGTGTAGCTCCAGACTCACAACATGGTTCTTGATAGTTCTGCTTCAGTTTATCTCATTTTTGCAAGTGTCTGTCTCCTGTGCTTGCGAATTGTCCTCCTCTCTAGAAGTATTTCTTGTGTGTTGTTCTTCTAGGAAAATCTGCTTTGTTCTGTTCCAAAAGCTTCATCCTCCCTGCCACATTGAGTCTTGTACAATGAGAAAGGTAGTACATGCATACAAGGGCAGCCAGCTTGCACTTGCTGCAGGTATAGCTCCCGACATGCTCAATCAAGAAGGCAAACAGAGCATAAGTTGCCAGTCACTGTAGCAGCTCCTTGTTCCATCTTGCTATGCTGGCAATGTCATGGTTTTCTAGGCCTCGCCAATAAACGCCCATGCAAAACACCCTTGTTTTACTCTCCCTGTTCTGTAAGTCCCAGTGAATGTGGGAGCAGGTATATAAAGAGTTAGTAGTTGCTACCTTCTCCCCAACCAAGTCAAATGACTCGCTTCTTATGTAAGCTATCCCTTACATAAAGTACATAGTCCCAACAGACAAAACAGCCCGCCAAACACCTCAGCTAAACAACCAGCCTTAACACAGATGTCACTAGCTCACTTTATTTTCTCTCTCCCACCAGCTCCATGCAGAACAGCCTGCTTTACTCTTCATGTTTCTTAATTTCCTCCTCACCAAACTTTTGTCTTGAAAGATTTCTTTTGCTGGTAGCCATAATGGCAGCTAGAATAGTCTCTGAGTATGTGGTTGTATCGATGAAGGATATTGTTTGTATTATTCAGGAGAATACTGTTGTACTTCTCTTGACTCTGTCAGCAGAAAGTTATCAACCCTTTCTTCTCACCAATGAATGATATTTTATTCCACCATGGACAGGTGAAGATATTTCTATCTTTTTCCCTTTCCCTACAACGATGGGGGGAGAAAGAGAGAGAGAGAAAATAGCATATGTTAGATATAAATTTTATAGTGAAAATACATCTTTCTCACACTGAAGGGCTTAGATTCCTTGATTATATCTTTCTATTATTTCATCCAATTTCTTTTGGGTCAGAGTTTTTACAGCTGTGCTTTCAAGATGGTTGAGAGCCTACACTTCTGTTTTTCTGAGAAATCATGTGCTTCAGAGATCCTGGCTCATTCCGCCAGAAGTGTTCAGTTTGGGTTGCATCCAGCAGATCTGTGCCCTTGCTTGAGCTTTGTTGGTTCAGCTGGAACCTCATCCTCTGTTAAGCAGTACAAGATTAATTTATTTTTTTTGGCTGAAGCTTCTTTCAGGAGGTGTATGTGTGTGCAAAAAAAGTAGTTCCTCTTTAGTGGGAAAATCTATCATATTACTTTAGTGACTGTTTTTTACATCCCAAAATAGACTACCTGATTCCATTTTCAGGGAAAAAAGAAAGTTGGACTTAACCATGAGGTATATGTTTTAGCAGTGGTCAGAGCAAGTCTATTAAAAAGTAGGGAAGCAATGTGTTGAATACACTGAGGAGGAAAAAAATTACTTTCCATTAAAGAGAAACTGCCTTTCCCACTAAGGAGAAACTAAGTACCTAAGTGACTTAGGTCACTGAAGTAGAGTGGAAGATTTGGTTTAGCAATCATTTTTTTTCTTCTTTTTTGTTCTAGAACTGTTTTTAAAATAATTTTGGCATGGGTTATATTTTTTCTTGTTAGATTTATTCTTTCTGGTGCTTGTTTATCCTGAAACTGGGAGCGGTCACTCTCCTCAGTCGGAAAGGCATCCTGCTTAGCTTAAATATTAAGATCCTGCCTTCTGGACTAGTAGGATGAGCTAACCCCATGCCAGACTACCCTCCCACCACTGGGGGGGGGAGGTCCAACTTGCTGGGTTATAGACATGCTACTAACGTAAAGTTTATTGTTTGTTAACAATTCTCATTGCAGTGCAGTTCCATAGTACAAAGTTTTCCTTTGCATAAAACAGCTGGTGCCATTCTTCCTTTATGGAAGTAAAGATAAGATTGTAGCAGGTAATCCGAGCATGTACAATAAGAAGCAAGATGTGCCTCCTGTCTCCTTAAATAACAAGTGGATTTTATTAATAAAGTGATATGGCAAAGAATGAGAGTTATACATTTGATATGCAAATAAATTGCTTAACAAGCTGTAGATATCATGTTTGGTGAATTTTGTGTGGGGAGAAATAGGCTTATAGAGGTGCTTTAAGAAGCTGTAGCTTCCTGTTTTACTTTATAGCTTGTAGTGGTGAAATAAATTGTTCATTAAACATTTCTAGCACACTTACAATTCTTGGATGCTTTTTATTTCCCTCCAGTAGGAGACCATGGCTATGATGATGCCCTTCCAAGTATGCATCCATTTTTGGCAGCTCATGGACCTGCTTTTCGCAAAGGTTACAAACAAAAGACAATGTGCACTGTTGATATTTATCCAATGATGTGTCATATCTTAGGATTGACACCTCAGCCCAATAATGGCACCTTGAGCCATGCCAAGTGTCTATTAGCAGACCAGTGGTGCATTGATGTTCCTGAGGCCATTGGAATAGTTATTGGTGTCTTTATGGTGCTAACTACTCTGACGTGCCTGATAATAATCATGAAGAACAGAACACCTTCTCTGCATCCATTTTCACGACTCCAACTTCAGGAAGATGATGACGATCCATTAATTGGATAACATGAATGGACTTTTGTCTTGAAAACTGGAACGATTGTTCTGTTACACTGGATAACATCTTACAATGCACTTTAATAATCCACCCGAGTACTGCAGTAGAATATTTTTGTTATAAAATAAAAATGTTAAATTGAATCTTTTCTTAAATGTATGAAAAGGCAAAACTTCCAGTTAATAAAGTGGCAAGATTAAGAGATTTAAATATCAATAAATGAAGCTGCTTGTCCACAAGTAACTATCTGGAGGTATGTTAATTCCTGAACTTAGGTGCAAGAAAGTCTGAACTATTAAGTCTTGAAGTTATTTAGTAGATACACTTTGATTCTGGAAATGGTGATTTTTCTTCTTTGTATTTCTTATGGGTACAATGCTGCAAGAAGGTCTGAAGAACAGCTGATCCAAAGGTGAGCTGTGTAACTTAGGCTACTGGAAACAAAATTCCATAGCTGGAACTCTGAGAACTGGTGTACCTTGGTTTAGGCAATCTGCAAGTATTGCCTTATTGGAAAATGTTACAGATATGTCAGCAGCAGCAGTTGTAGCCTTCAGCAGGACTGACCATGTCAAAATGATGATACAATTTGGTCTCAACGCTGTATATTTAAAGAGCTGGTATCCAAGAGCTTTTTTATATAATTCTTAGCTGTAAGATAACTTAAATGTTACTACTTTCAGGAACCAGTCTGCTATGCAGGATACAAGTGTTTTTTATTAATGTATTAGTTAAAATAGCGTGGAATGGAAATCATGCAGAATTCCAAGTGTTTTAGGACTGCAAATCCCAGCAGCTAATGTTAGAATGTTAGAAACTGCAGTTCAGTAACATGTTCAATACAGTTCAATAACTGAATCACACTCCCAGCAGTGATGTATTTTGCACCATGTATTGTAAACAGCCCAGAATGAGGCTCAGTTTTGCATATGTTTGAACAAGTTCATATTGTGAAGGCATTGAAACATTAGTCCCTGCTTTGTTGATTGTAAGCAGGAACAGTAGCAACCATGCTAAGAAGGCATTTAAATCAACTGTGATATTTCTGTGTTTTTTTAAAGTTGTATTGTATGTGCATATACTAGCTTTTTATGAACTTTTAAAATAGTATAGGAAGAAAACCTATAATGTTCACCAAGTTCTTATAGCCATATGTTTTCTCATTAGGATCCCTTTACAAAAAATCATCAATTTGTTTAGCATTGCATTACTCATATAACAAGATATATTTTTAAAGCATTAAGTTCTTACACTTGGCCTTACTCCATAGCCTGTAACCTTTTATTGGGGGGGAGGAATGTTTTGTTTCTGTTTTTTAACTGTTATGAAAATCTGAAAATAACAGGAGTGGTAAATTCATGTTGGTAAGATTCAAAATTGAGCAGGTAGTGATAGTTTGCTTTCACCCAGGGTATATTCAGGGCTGGTTTTTAATGGCAGATTACCCAAAGTAATTCTTCTTGAGGGGAAACTGGCACAAAGAAGTATCTTCTTATATATGTGTAGGCGGAAGCATTGTGCATTTGTGCATGTGGGAAGGGATCCTTCTAAGTAGATTAAAGAAGCATTAATGTGGTGTTATGGTGCCAGAACAGCCTAAAAAAAAATAACTTATAACTAGAAGTGCTGTGACTGTTGGGAATCAGGTAAAACTATTTGTTTGTTTATTTCTTTTACATGCACAAACAACTTTCAGAAGAGTTCTTTGGAATGAAATTGCTTTCATAACTGGTCCATGACTCAATCTTAGTAGACTAGAAAGTAAGCATCATCTGGACTTTAATTATAAACAACTTCTAACTTTTGTTTCAGTGTTTACTGTTTGTGTTTATTCAGGGTACATGTATTTGTGCTACAAAAATTTGGTAACACTTCAAGGGTTCAGGGTTTAACACCTGCAATAAAGCTATTTGTAAATCAGGAGCAACTAGACAAAGCTCAAATACAAAACTGAAATACATGTAATATTTTAAATTAAAAGTCTTGCTAGTTACTGGGCTTTAGGTGGCAAACAATTTACTGAATAAAATACCCTGCTATAATATCTGTTACTCTTTTGTTATGCTTCATCTTTGTGTACCATGTAGTGACCACAAAATGACCATGGCTGCTCATTTAAGGCCAGCTGGATTGTTTATCCAACTCACAAGGATAAATCAAGAGGTAATAATGGGCTAGAAACTCAGGGAAAAGTGAAAAAATCCCAATTTGTAAGCTGTATTTTCAATTTATTCAAATTAACAGTTCCTCTTACAGGATAGTTACAGGATAGTTGTATGAGTTGGGTTTTTATGGAAATGCTTTTCATAATTTTCAACTTTTATGAATTAAAAGATGCTGTTTATATTTTGGTATCAAGTCTCCTACTTTGTTACTTTTAGGCTACAATATTCTAATACACTTCATTCATTTAAAGACTATTTTTAGAAGCAATACTGACATTTCAGTAATACCGAGGGTTTTCCTATTTCATATACTATTGGCCATCCCTTCTCTCCCATAATTAGTACCTGAGCATGGATAGTAAAAATGGTTAGGGCCCCTCTCTTTGTAGCACTCTTGACCTGTAATTCCAAGGATGTGTGAATCCCCCCTCCTGATCTGCTTCTCCATGTGGATTTCAGCAGTTGGTAGTAAGTAGGAATAGTGTATCCCATGAGAGAATACACTAGGGTGGAGTTATGTAATTTGTGTTTCAAGAGAAGAAAGAAATTTCTAGTTATTTAAATTATTCTAATTGCCCTTCAATGAATGAGTGCTTGAGGCAATTAATAAAATGTAAAAATTTCAGACAAAAAATAAAGTACATAGTAAAAGCGACAATTTCAAAAAGCAGAGTGATCTGATTCAGTGAAAGGGCTGGAAACAGTGTGGTCTGCATGTGGCCATAGATACTGTGTTTGAGGGACCCCTATTCCAAAAATGTTTTGCTTTTGTTGCTAACAAAGTCTGCATATCGCTTAACGCAGAGCTTTCCAGATCTTCATGTTGGTGACACACTTTTTAGACATGCACCATTTTGTGACACAGTAATTCAGTAAATGGATGCAGCCCCTCCAGCCAGGCCTGGCCCACCATCACCGCCCTCGCTGGGGTATTCCTCAGCCCGGGGCGGTAGCAGTGATGATGATACAGGCAGCTCCTCTACCTGGAACCAGCCTGCTGCTGCTGCCCTCGCCAGGGTCTTCCTCAGCCCAGGGTGGCAGCTGAGGCAGCCCTTTCACCCAGGCCTGGCCTGCTGCAGCAGCAGGAGAGGCAGCCCCTCCACCCGTTAACATTAGTGTAGTGCATCTACATACTGCAGCAGTCACACTAACGTGTCACGACACACAGTTTGGAAAGCTCTGCCCTAGCCCAACTCTAGTACTAGAGTTGGGTTAGGAGATATACAGACATTGTTAGCAACAAAAGCAAACAGAATCGAACAGACAAATGAGCAATAGCAAAATTGTTCCTGTTCATCCATTTTGACAAGAGGACTGCATCTCATCCTCATATCACCACCCACATTTTGGAATCAGCACTGTCAAAGGGGAGGAAGGTAAAGTCCAGCCCCCCCAGCAGCCCTGTCTTATCCCCATCTGCAGTGAAGTTGATGCAGTCTGGGCTGGCTCCAAAACTGTTGACTCACAGATTGGGGCAGGGGATGAACTGTGAAGACTAAAATCTTGAATATGTACATTCTTGGATAAAATCATGAAAACTCCAAAGGCTTTCATGAAAAGCCAAGTTTTAATCTGGTGGCAGGATGAAACTAACTGGTCCATGTTGTTCTGGCAAGTGGGGGGAAGGTCATTCAACAAGCAGGATACCACTGCAGAGAAGGCCTCCTCCTCAGTCTACTTAGATCAGAGCTTTCCAAACTTTTCATGTTGGTGACACAATTTTTAGACATGCATCATTTTGTGACACAGTAATTCAGTAAGTAATGCAGTAAGTGGAGGCAGCTTCTCCACCCAAGCCTGGCCTGCTTCTGCTGCGGCCACCCTCACTGAGATCTTCCTCAGCCCAGGGCAGTGGGAGAGGCAGTCCCTCCACATTCATGCATCACACCTATGCACTGGAACTGATACCCTAATGTGTTGTGACACACAGTTTGGAAAGCTCTACCTTAGGTAATCTAAGATTGAGGCCTGCTAGCCTCAGTCCTTATGCAGGCATATATAGGGCGAGGCACCCTTTCAGCTTCCGAAGTT
The DNA here is from genome assembly GCA_948472985.1 of Iguana delicatissima. Lineage (NCBI taxonomy): Eukaryota > Metazoa > Chordata > Lepidosauria > Squamata > Iguanidae > Iguana > Iguana delicatissima. The sequence goes on along the minus strand of CAOKZL010003713.1, from coordinate 10,952 downwards.
CCATGATTTTTAGGGTTTTCAGTGTTATTACCAGCACACTAAATTCAGTCCAGAAACATATTGGCAGCCAGTGTCTTTAAGAGCAGTGTTATGTGGTTTCTATAAGCTGTTATCATCAGTTTTGTCACAGGTTGAGAAGCATGATGGGACCTGTTGTTACTCCTGGCTTCATATTTTCCCACCACTAGAGGGTGAGAACGCAAAGCTGCTTGTAGTTGTTTAGTCTACCTTTCTGTGAACGCTTCCCATGTGAAACCAAACGTATTCAAGGTCTTCTGCTGCCAGTAGCCGCAACATTGTTATGGTTAAGGGAACGCCTTGTTATTGAATATGTATACTTAAAAACACGGCTTTTGAACAGGCTGTGCCTTTTTCTTGTTTCCTGTTCCTTTCTGCTCTGGACGAGGAGATGGCTCGCTGCGCTGTAACTTAATAGTCTGCTACTTGATCTATTGCCCGCAATAAAGACTGTTAGCCTGCTGCCTCGTGTTGGCTGTGATGTTTTTCCTATTGATGGGAATGCCCCTGGCGGGTTTTTCAACAAGTTTAGCTGTTGCATATTGCACTTGCTGCAGCTTCTGAGTCATCTTCAAAGGTAGCACCTCATAGAGCACATTGCAGTAATTAGGAAGTTGCCAGTGCATGAGTCTGTGGCAAGGTTATCCCTGCCCACTGTAACCACTCAGAACTGACCACGGGTACTCAAGGCCATATGATCCATTGAGCCACCAATGGCCAAGAAGGATATAGGAGTACACCCAACCTATGCATCAACTTCTTCAGGGGGAGTGCAGTCCCATCAAGAGCATGCTGCTAATCTAATTCCTGGATCTGTAAACCACAAGGCCACAGAGTTCTACTCATGCTTTGGCTTTAATTTATTGGCTGTCATCCAGCCCATTACAGCACCTAGTTAATGGATGACAAGAAATATGAACTTCAACCATCCAGACTTGATTTACAACACTTATGTATTGCTTAATGTAAAGATAAAGATGATTTACATAAAAGACAGTATGACAGCACAGCTAGTATTACATGAAAACAAAACAACTTTGTGATCAATTTTACTAAGCAGAGAAAATTTATGTGAAAGAATGCATTTTTAAAGAGTTTAAATCTCCACATGTAACTAGGTAGAGGAAGGCAGGCTGCTAGGTATCCTGGTCCCAAGCTGTTTAGGACTTTGTATGTCGGCAACAGAAAATGAACACGGTCAGTAACTAACAGCCAGCCTGTGCAGTTCTTTCAGCATAGTAATGTATTTGTAGCTGGGTACTACATCCTGCACCAACTGCGTCTTCCGAACCAGGTCAGGGCAGTCTCATAAAGAGGACATTACAACAGTACAGTAATGAGGCTAGCAGTGTGTGAACCACATTGGCTGTCTAGGTTGTGTCCACCCATGAAGGGGCAAATTTGTACCAACCATAAAGGGAAACAAACACTTTGAACCATTCAGGTCACTGTCATCGACAAAGATGGACCAGGATCGCCAGCTAAACTAAAGACCAGCTCCTTCAAGGGAAGTGCAAATCTATTCAGAATGGGTAAACAACCTAATTCCTGCATCTTGGACCACATAGAATCATTGAGTTGGAAGAGACCCCAGGGGCCATCAAGTCCAACCCCCTCCTATGCAAGAATGCCCATCAAAGCATTCCCAACAGATGACCATCCAGCCTCTGCTTAAAAACCTCCAAAGAAGGAGACTCCACCACACTCCATTGAGGCAGCGTATTCCACTGCCAGCCAGCTCTGACCACCAGGAAGTTCTTCCTGAGGTTCAGGTGGAATCTCCTTTCCTGCAGCTGGAATCCATTGCTCCTTGTCCCAGTCTCTGGAGCAACAGAAAACAAGCCCTCGACATGACATCCCTTCTACTATTTAAACATGGCTATCATGTCCCCTCTTAACCTTCTCTTCTGCAGACTAAAGGCTCTATCTCTACATTTCTCTAAAGGCTCTGTCTTGTTGGGATTCAGCTTAAGTTTCTTGGAACACATTCAGTTCATTACTACATCCATCAAGATTAAGATTCCCCGAGGAGATGATTTAATTCAGTGGTTCTCAACCTGTGGATCCCCAATGTTTGTAGACTTCAGCTCCCAGAAGCCCCAGCCACTGTGGTCAATGCTCAGGGCTTCTGGGAGCTGAAGTCCAAAAACATCTGGGGACCCACAGGTTGAGAACCACTGATTTAATTAGTTATGGTTTCTGAGTATAAATGCAATTTAAATATCATATATCTGGGTATAACTAACAGCTTCATTTGTGCAGTTTTATGTAAATCAGTATTTAAAATGGTACATAAAAGAACTAATTTTATTATTTAATAGGTATGCTGTTTCCATAGAACATTACTACTTCATCTCCACATATAAAATAGTCATCTTTCAACATATAAGAGTATTTGCATGTCTTTTATAGGAAATATTTCAGTGCAAATTTCCATATTTAGAACTGCCCCTGGTTTTATAGTATCATGTTTATTTTAAAAATCCTGTATTTATGAAATACATGTACCATAACAAGTACATGTCAGAATCGTGCATGCATTTAGCTGTTAATCCACAATTTGTAGTTAAAGTGTAACTACTGCATGTCAAAAAGATTTACCTTGAGAACAGCAGACTGCTCCAGTGATACTATTAACAGGAAAAACAAAGAGGAGGAGAATTTGAAAAATCTTACTGAAGAACTCTTGGATGAGAGGGTATGAAGCATGCTTGTGAGTAACAGAGAGTAGCCAATCCCAGCACAGAGAGCATTGTGAGGGGAGGGAGGGACTGCATTGAGGAAGAGGAGGACTTTTTTTTAAAAAAGGAGAGTATTTGTTGGTGACAGTTGGAAGAAGACTGTTGGAAGAAGAGTGAATTGTGCAAGGAGGGCAACTACAAACTCCCCCTGAACAAATTGTGCCAAGAAAACTCCTTGGAGATGCCATAAATCAGAAATTACATGAAGGCACACAGCAGCAACAACAAAATTAACTTATACTCCCTTAGATTCATTTAAGAATATTATTATCACAGCTGTATAAACACCATCATGCCTCTTGATTGACACACATCGATATTGTCTATGGAAAAGCTTGCTGGGAAATTGTTGACAGTTGAGGTTTGCAGGTTTAGTTATATGTATATTCTGCATTAAAAATTAGTTACAAAACCAAGTAACTCTATTAAAACCACTCATTTAACTTGCTCTGAATTCTGTTCTTTTCATCATGTCTATTCTTTTCAAATTGTGCTATGTATCTAAACTGGAGCAATTCTAAAAGTGTCTGCATCTCAGAATGTGGTGAAACATCAGAACTGTAGAGAAATTCCAGCTTCTGGTCAAAGGGCTCTGTTCACAGCCAAGCTACAGTTCAGTTTAGCAGACTGCCCAACTTGTGGTGGGGAAGCATTAGAGTTTTCCACCACAGACTTTTGTTGGTTCTGCACAGAAGTCACATGGTTTTGAATTATGCCCATCATAATACTTAAGTTTTCCTCTGATTTCTGACACATAGTCAACTATAAATGGTATTTTCTCCTTTAAAGTTTCTTCCCACATTTTCAAGTGTGCACTGTATCCCTCCCGACAGGAATACGTGTGCTCTTTCTGATAGTTAGTTTTTAGGCAAAGGGTGAACAATAGTGGAAGAGGCAAGGACCAGTTCTCCCCACACCCTTCCGATGGGCCTCACTATTGTGTTCAGTATGCTGAAGTGACATAACATCACATCTGGCCAACATTTGATGTGGTTAATGCATAGCTCTTCAAAAGGTGTGAGAAGTCTAGGCGGGCCCTGAACACATGCAACTTTCCCTGAGAAATTATCACATCTGGATTATCTTGAAACCAAGTCATTTTGTGCATCTTGGAGAGCTGCCTATAAGACACGGCTGCCTATTAAAATTGTCCTTCCAAATAGATTGTTCAAGAAACCATTCCCCAAGTGTAATGGTTTGTGCAGTAGGAAAATAAAACATGCAGTAGGAAGCAGGGTTTGGTGGAGTTGGCAATATTAATTTCAGTTAGAAACAAAGTTATTTCTTAAGCAAATAGATGAGAAAAGATAAAGAATCTGAAAATTAAAATGCCAACTTACCTTTCAATCTTTCTGGTGTGTATTAATCATATGGTCTTGGGACCAATTATGAGTTCTCAGATCAGTGGCATCACTAGAGGGGTGCAGGGGGTGTGGACAGCACCAGGTGAAACCATCGGAAGAGGGTGACACTAAAATGACCGCCTGCCCCTTCCTTCTCCCCACTTCCATGAGACTCCATACAGCTTGTAGAATGCTCACCACTTTTTTTCTTATGACTCGACAAGATCTGCAGTGCCTTTGCACATCAGAGCCAGGCAGATAAATTGGGGTGCCCAGAAGGCAGATTCCCATGATAGTAGATTGGGATCCCTGGAATGCCAATGGTAGACTGGGACCCCTCGAGGTGTCACCATGGAGGTAACACCAATTGTAGTGTAACCACTGTCTCAGATCCATGGTTATACAGGGAATCTCTGTCATCAGCTAGTCTCAAAGATGTCCATTTCCTTTTCTCTTTCTCCTATTTTCCTACTTCCTCCATTTTTTTAGTTAGAAAAAAAGAACTGGGGATCTTGGGCGAGTACTGAGACTGGATCAGAGGGTTCTCTTTCCCTGCCTCCAATTTTGAACCATTATTTGTGGCCTCACACTCCAGAAAGAGAGGAGTTCAAACCCTTTTTTGGAAACAGAATTGCCCATCTACACATGCTACTGACATTTGGACAGATCAGAGAAAAGAATCTCCTCAGTGTAGACCCTGTGGCTTCTTGTGTAGTAGGTGGAAAAGGTTAAAAGTAATCCCTAATGTAAATAAAAAAGAAGGTGATTTAAGAAAGGTATAATGAGGAGGGCTGTAAGCTCAATGTCTCAGCCCAGAATCTCCAACAACTGTAGAGTGTAACTAAAAGTAGATTATGCAGTTTTGCTAGTATCAGAGATACAGAATGGGAGCAGTGAGAAGAAATAGTGCATGTAAAATTGGTACCCCAATTTTGATGCTTAAATGGGCTTTACTGTACTGTGAGGGTATAACGGGATCAGCTGAGAAAGAGTGTACTAGGAATAAGGAAATGCTATTGTAACCATTTTTTATAAGAATGAACAGATGAGGTTGCAAGGTCATGCTGCTGGCAAGCTGAATAAGATGGGAGGGTGATGAAAGTGCCTGGGAAATAACTCATTATAATTACCTTTCAAATAGAATATTAACGCATGCTAATTCGAAATGCTACAGCTTATAAGGTACTGTAAATTCAACTGTTCTTTAGTCTTGGCAATTGCTAAAATGTGCTGCCGTTTCTTGCTGTTCTGGATAAAACTTTTCAATCCTCTAAGTCTATTCTCTGAACTTGAACCTAGCCAGTACATCACAGTTTGCTGAGACTACAATTAAAAATGGGAGCTGGAGAACTCCCTTCAGACTGCAGTATGGCAGTCCACATTTGGTCAGATAAGGGACTCCCTCACATTTTTAACTTGGAAGACCTTGGAGAGCTCTAGGAATAGGTAGTGAGTGAGGATACAATGGCAGGAGCTCAGCATAAGCCTATGGTTTCCCCAGGGCCTAAGTGCAGTGACACTGGCACTACCCTGGGCAGTAGCAATGAGGCACTGTAGTTTCCAGGCAGGGAGCACCCCATGTAACATCAAGAGACAGACTGGGACATCCAGATGGGTGACACTTTTGGCTGGATGCCGAAGGTGGAAACCAAGGACTGGTAGGTTTAGTATCTTCAGAATGAGCTGTCAGGCCTCAAGGATGATCTGGACCATGGAGCAGTGGCAAGTGGTACAGCTCAGGGCTCCCAGGCTGGAGAAATAAAGGTGGCTCTAGTGGCAGTGGGTATAGAAGAGCTGGGACAGTCCCCAGTGGAACCCCTGGCTGTGCCATGCTAAGCCATTGCTCCAGTTCACCCATTTGGAGGGTGAAATTTGATGGCAACTTTCAGTGGCCAGGCTGATCACCTACCATATTTTCTGACTCAGACGGCTGGCTTCATAACTGAATGGGAATCCATGTTCCTCAGCCACGGTTTCATGTGTGGTTTTGGTGAGGAAGCAGATTTATTTGGGATTAGGGGACTATACAATTTGGGCTGGCCTCCACTGCTCATTACCCAGTGGCATTAGTACTGAAGTGGCTACATTTCTACAACCCTCATGTGAGATGGAAAGCTGTGTTCCCTTGTCAGAATCTAACTCCCTGCCTGTGCCTCACTGCCAGCAAGGGGGAGGAGGTGAGAATACCTGCTGCGAGGAGGAGGAGGAGTGGGAGAGGAGGCAGCAAGGAATGTCTGATACAAGAACTACTAAGGAAACCGCAGAGCTGAGCCAGATTGAGGTCCAGTCCAACAGTCCAGAAAGCAGAGGTCCGTCCAGAGGGGTCAAGGCAGCCAGAACATGAGGGCCATGAGGCTTGCAAGTAATTGCAAGCAAAGAGCAAGCCACACTGACAGACCTAAATAGCCACAGAGAACAGGTGATACTTGTCATTGATTTCTTAATCTAGCCAACGCAGCTTCCCTCTGAGCAGCCCATTTCAGCCTCCTTCATGACTGGAGACTAAGGGGCTCAGGTGACTGCAATTCTTCCAAATCACTGCTGGTTCCCTCTTCCTCTGGAGCTGATTGGGGTAACTCTGCCTCCGCTTGTTGTTCCGTTTGGTCAATCACTGGCTCTGTTCCTGGCACAATCAGTTGCTTCTTGACCTCAGAGCCATCTATCACACTATCCCCTCCTTCAGGATCCTCCCTGTCCCTCATGGGAGGGGCTGGCTTCTGGGGTTAGCACTGATGAATACTGTGAACCAACTGTGGAGCATGGACATGAACCGCATCTTCCCAAGAATGATCCTCTGGACCGTACCCCTTCCAGTCCACAACACTGCAGGTGCTGCCAATGCCACTGGAAGTCCAGGATCTGTGCAACCTGAAACTCAGGCTCCTCCTCCACAAGAACAGGTGGGAGAGGCAGGGCCACAGTCTGGTATGGGCAGGCAGACGCGTCAAGGGACAACAAGGAGACATGGAAGACTGGGTGGATCTTGAAAGAGGCTGGCAACTTAACCCCGTAGGCAACTGGATTAATCTCCGCCTCCACCGGAGAAGGACCAACAAAGCGGTGATCCAGCTTCTTCACCGGGCACTGAGTCAGGAGGTGCTGGGTAGAAATCCAGACAAGGTCTCTCACAGACAAGACCTCTGATGTTTATCAGCAAAGTGCTTGTACCTGTCCTTTGCCCCCTGCAGCTGATCCTGGTGAACTTGATGGATTGCCTGTAGCTCCTGTAAGAACTGATCTGCCGTTGGTACAGAAGAACAAGGGGGAACAATGGAAGAGAAATGGGGATGATAACCACAGTTGGCAAAAAAAGGAGACATCTGAGTAGACACATGATGAGCGTTGTTATAGGCAAACTCAGCCAAAGGCAGGAGCGCCATCCAGTCATCTTGATGGTAGTTAACATAACAACAGAGGCACTGCTCCAGAACAGCGTTTACCCTCTTCATCTGCCCATCAGATTGGGGGTGGTGTGCAGAGGACATATGAAGCTCTACCCCCAAGCTTTTAAACAGGGCATGCCAAAATCGGGCAGTGAGCTGTGGACCCCAATTTGAAAACAAATGCTCTGGCAGGCCATGAAGATAGAAGACTGTGTCCAGAAAGAGCTGCTCCGTCTCCTTGGCCAACGGCAGACCCGAACAGGACTTTGCATTCTTGCAAAGAAGCTAGTAAGATGTGGGCTGGACAGGGCTACTGTCAGGTGGATTTGTAACTGGTTGACTGACCGTACCCAAAGGGTGGTCACCAATGGCAGATTCTCATCCTGGAGAGAAGTGACTAGCGGGGTGCCACAGGGTTCTGTCCTGGGCCCGGTGCTGTTCAATATCTTCATTAATGACTTGGATGAAGGAATAGAGAGCACACTGATCAAATTTGCAGATGACACCAAATTGGGAGGGGTTGCTAATACGCCTGATGACATGATCAAAATTCAAAAGGACCTGGACAGATTGGAGAGCTGGGCCAAGGCTAACAAAATGAATTTCAACAGAGAGAAATGTAAGGTCCTACACTTAGGCAGAAAAAATGGTATGCAGAAATATAGGATGGGGGACACGTGGCTGGCTAACAGTACGTGTGAAAGGGATCTAGGAGTCTTCATAGACCACAAGCTGAACATGAGTCAGCAGTGTGATGCGGCAGCCAAGAAGGCCAACGCAATTCTTGGTTGCATCAATAGGAGTATGGTGTCTAGATCGAGGGAGGTATTGGTACCACTCTATTCTGCATTGGTTAGACCTCACCTTGAATACTGTGTCCAGTTCTGGGCACCCCAATTCAAGAAGGATATGGATAAGCTGGAGCAGGTCCAGAGGAGGGCAACCAAAATGGTGAGGGGCCTGGAAGCCATGCCCTATGAGGACAGACTTAGAGAGCTGGGTATGTTTAGTCTGCAGAAGAGGAGGTTGAGAGGGGACATGATAGCCATGTTTAAATATTTGAAGGGATGTCATGTCGAGGAGGGAGTGGGCTTGTTTTCTCCTGCTCTTGAGACCAGGACAAGGAGCAATGGATGCAAGCTGCAGGAGGGGAGATTCCGCCTGAACCTCAGGAGGAATTTCCTGACAGTCAGGGCTGTCCGACAGTGGAATGTGCTGCCACAGAGTGTGGTGGAGTCTCCTTCTTTGGAGGTTTTTAAGCGGAGGCTGGATGGCCATTGTCGGGAGTGCTTTGAGGGTTTTCCTGCATGGCAGGGGGTTGGACTGGATGGCCCTTGTGATCTCTTCCAACTCTACATTTCTATGATTCTATGAAGTGAGCCATCTTGGTGAACATGTCCACCACAACCAAAATGGCAGTGGACCCGTGACAGTGGCAGGTCCATAATAAAGTCCAAGGAAACAAATTGCCAAGGACAAGACGGTGTGGGAAGTGGCATCACGGGGCCCTCTCGCTTTGCAGGAAAATCCTTTGACTGACAGCAAACAGGACAAGAATCCACATATTGCTGAACCTTGGCCTGTAGCCACGGCCACCAAAAGTCCCTGGACACCAGGCGCAAAGTCTTAAAATGACCAACATCGTCCACCAGAGGACTGTCATGGTACATAGTGAGGATCTGACCCCGGAGGGGACCAGTGGGGACATAATAGTGGTTTTGGGAACACAAGATCACCTGCTTCACTGACCAAAAGGGAGGAGAATCCCCTGGAGATGACTCAAGATCCTGAAGATGAGCCTTGGCATAGGGATCCCGAAGCTGCTGATCCTGCAGCTTTGGCAGGGAGTCTGGAGAAACATTGGCGGCAGCAAAACAAGTCAAGGGGATGACCTGGGCAAAAGACCTGTCTCTCTCCGAATAGACATACTCCAGCTTCCTAGAAAGAATATCCATTCTTGTGTTCTGACTGCTGGGGATGTACATCAGCGTAAAGTCAAAACGGGCAAAGAACTGCAACCAGTGGATAAGTCTCTGATTGAGCTTCCATGCAGTCCGCAGATGCTCCAAATTCCAGTGATCCATCCAGACTTCCACTGGAAACTGAGTCCCCTCAAGCAGATGCTGCCAGGTCTCGAACGCCACTTTGATAGCCAGCAGTTTCTTTTCCCAGATGGTGTAATTCTGTTCCAACTTGTCTAGCTGCCAGAAGTAGTAAGCACAGAGAAAAGGGGTGGTGTAGTCTCCAGTCCCCTGAAGCAACACTGCTCTGAGAGCCACATCTGAAGCAACTGTCTCCACGATGAAGGGCAGCATTGGATCCCGATGGCATAATATTGGCTCAGAGGCAAAGGCCGCCTTCAAGGTTTCAAAGGCCACCTGTGCCTTGTCATCCCAACGAAAACAGACCCTCTTGCATAGAAGGTTGGTGAAGGGCACGGTGATCTCCACGAAATGGGGAATGAAGGCCCGTTAGTAAAGCCAAGGAGAAGCTGCACATTCCTGACCCTGTGAGGAGGCTGCCAAGTGCAGATAGCATCCAGTTAGCTCAAGATCATGGCAATACCCCCAGCTGAGATACGATGGCGTAGAAAATCAATCTCCGACTTCTCGAATTTGCACTTGGACAACTTTGCATACAGGCGATTGTCCTGGAGTCTTTGCAAGAGGGTCCAAACATGATGCTCATGCTCCTGACAAGATGAAAAAAAGGCCAGGATGTCATCCAGATAAATGATGATGTAGCGATTCAGAAGATCCTGCAAGACATCATTCAAAATATTCTGGAAAATAGTCAGAGTGTTGGTGAGACTGAAGGACATGACTGTATACTCAAAATGGCCATACCGGATGAGAAACGCCGTCTTCCATTCATCTCCCTGGCGGATCTGCACCAGATTGCAGGCACCCGTGAGATCCAGCTTTGTAAACACCTGTGCCCCCCTCAACTTCTCCAGGAACTCAGAAATTAGAAGAGGGTAGCCATTCTTGACAGTAATGGCATTTAACCGTCTATAATCATGGTAAAGCCTCAGATCCCTTGTCTTTTTCTTTTTCTTTTTTTTATTAAAACAAGATACAATATAGTCATTTCCTCATTTCATCACTGTTTACATTTTTTACGTCATTAAAATCTAACATATACTTAAAAAAGTTATTTGTTCATTTCATTAACCCTTTCCCTTCCTACCTTCTTTAACTTGGTACTTAATTACCTCTTATCTCTTCTCCTCTACATTTATTTTTCACCGTTAACTATCCTTTATGTGCATTTATAGCTTTCTTATCTCTTCCAGCTTATACCATACTTTAGTCTGTTCCTTACCTATTACAGATCTTTTCCCAGTTCTCCTCTATATATATCTTAATTTCCATCATTTCAGTCTTTTTATCTCCTCTTTTTTCTCCTTTCATGGCTCTCGATAAGCTATCTAATGTTGTGTATTCCTGCAATTTACTCAACCATTC
>CAOKZL010003712.1:0-74490 GCA_948472985.1 Iguana delicatissima | reverse complement strand
GCTAAATGGCTGCCTGCCTCTTTTTGCTGCCAAAAGGTTGTTTCTTTGGGCTTTTGAATATATTCTTTTTGCTGAATGTCCTTCTGGAGGCTAGAATCCACTTTTAATTCTCCTTGCAGTAAGTTTGTGCTGCCCTTCCAGGCAGTTTCTGTTTCTGCCATGGCTGCCATGCCCTGTTCTTTCAGAGCTGACTCCAATGTTTTCTCCCTCCCTTCTTCTTCTTTCTGGCTTTCTGCTTGTAAAACCTCCTTCCCTGGAGTTTCTAATATTTCCTTGGCACTGTTAGAAGCCAGTCCAGCCCCAAATCCCTTCTCAGTTTCCAAAACCATAGTACTCACAGTCTTATTGTGCTTGTTTGCCAGTTTCAAAAACTCTTCAGTTTCTTTCTCTTTCCTTTCCTGGGAAGCCATTGCTTGCTGTAAAGTCTCTGCAAGTTTTCCTGGGGGCTGAGTTTGATCTGCCCCAAACCCCTCAAAATTCTTCTTTTGAGGTTCCATCCTTGACTCCCCAGATGCCTGAAGGGTTCCACTGCCTACCCCAACTAGTGAGGTTGCAGCATTTTCACTGGATTCAGGAGAATCCACTGTTTTCTGGAAAGTTATTGAGGAGCTGTAAAAAGCACAACCTCCTCCTTTGAGAACAGGGATAGGGTTAGGGTTAGGGTTAGGGTCTAGGGTTTGGGCTAGGGTTATAGCTAGCCCAACAGCAAAGGCAAGAGTTAGGGTCAGGGTTAGCAGTACGGATAGGATTAGGGGTAGGCTTAGGGCTAGGGCTAGGGCTTAGGGTTAGGGCTAGGGCTGGGCTAGGCCTACAGCTAAGGCTAGGGTTAGAGATAGCGCTAGATCTAGGGCTAGGGTTAGGGCTGGGGCTACGGAGAGGGTTAGGGCTAGTGCAAGTGCTAGGGGTAGGGGTAGGGCTAAGGCTAGGTTACAGTTATGACTAGGTTTGGGGCTAGGGCTAGGGTTAGGGCTAGGGTTTGGGCTAGGGCTAGGGCTAGTGCAAGTGCTAGAGGTAGGGGTAGGGCTAAGGATAGGGGTAGGGTTACAGTTATGACTAGGTTTAGGTCTAGGGTTAGGGTTAGGGCTAGGGCCAGGGCCAGGGTTTGGGCGAGGGTTAAAGGTATAATTAAGGCTAAGGCTAGGGTTACAGTTATGGCTATGGTTAGGGCTAGAGAGAAAGCTAGGGTTATGGTTAAGGTTAGGGCTAGGGCTTGGGTTAGGGTTATGGTTATGGTTAGGGGTACAGTTAGATTTAGGGGCAGGGATACAGTTAGTGTTAGGGCTGGGGCTCAGGCTCGGTCTAGGATCAGGTCAAGGGCAAGTGCTAGGGTTAAGGTTAGGGCTATGGCTATGGGCTAGTGTTAGTGTTAGGGCTAGGGTTCTGGTTAGGGTTTGGGTTAACGGCTGGCCGAATTTTTTAGGCAATTTTTTCACTGATTAAAAACATAGTACTGAACATTACAGCCATTATTAGAAAGAAAAACAGTATGAAAAGTATCATATTTACAGGAAACTCAGTTTACAGTTACATAAAAATACTACCAGAATCGAAAAATTAAAAAACAACTCTGCAAACTCTTATTTATTTATTTATTTATTTATTTATTTATGGTAATGCCAGGGGAACACCGTTCTAGCCGGCTCCACTTTTTTTTCCCATTTATACCTAGATACTTTCTTTTTGTCAAAATTAACTTGTTCCCTCAATCTATCTATTAAAAAAATGGCTGCTTTTTCTGTACTTGCTGCTTTTCGTTCTGTGTACCTTTGAATGCCCAGTATCAAGATTGATTAATTGGACTGTGGACCAAGGTAAATCCCAATAATGTTTCTGTCTATTCTTTGTTTTCTCTAGGGGCTAGAGTAGGGCTAGGGTTAGGGTTAGGGCTAGTGCTAGGGCTAGGGCTAGAGCTAGGGCTAGGGTTACAGCTAGTGCTAGGGTTAGGTGTAGCCTTAGGTTTAAGTTTAGGCTTAGAGGTTAGGGTAGGGCTAAGGCTAGGGTTAGAGGAAATGTTAGAGCTGGAGCTAGGGCTATGGGTAGAATTAGAGTTAGGGTTAGGGCTAGGGTGAGGCTTAGGCTATGGATTGGGTTAGGGACACAGCTAGAACTAGGGCTTGGTTAGCGTTAGGGCTAGCTCTTGGCCTATGGTTGGTTTTAGCATTAGGGTTAGGGCAAGGGTTAAGGTTAGAGTTAGGGGTAGGATTAGATGTAAGGTTAGAGCTAGGACTAGTTAAGGTTAAGGTTAGGGTTAGTGTTAGGTTTAGGGCTTGTGCTATGGGCAGTGTTAGGGTTAGGGTTAGCATTAGATTAGGGTTAGGGTTAGGGTTAGAGTTAGGGCTAGGACTAGGTTTAGGTTTAGGACCAGGGCTAGGTTTAGGGTTAGGGCTAGGGCTAGAGCTAGGGCTGGGGTTAGGATTGGGTTTTGGTTAGGGTTAGAGCTAGAGGTAGGTGTAGGGCTAATGGTAGGGGTAGGGGTAATGTTGGGGTTAGAGTCGCAATAGCGGTTAGAGCTAAGGTGAGGTTTAGCACTAGGGCTAGGGTTAGATTTAGGGCTCGGGCTATGGGCTAGGTGCTACAGCTAAGGCTGGGACTACTGGTGTAAATTTTTTACATCTATTTTGACAAAGAGTTTGAAAGGAATATTAGAAAACTGGGTTCATTAAAACCAATTCAGATTCCTCCTGAAAAGAGATCTAATGAGTAATCTTCTAAGAGATTATGAGGACTTTAATTTTGACAATAAGCAGACTGTCAGAAACAGTTACCTTACCTTGTCATTGAGATAAGACTCAAGTTCATTGCCATGTTTCAGACAGGAAGAGAAGAATAATTGAACTAATTGACTAATTGGATTACTCATACAACACTCAAGTGGGAATTCAATGAAGAACAGCATCACTAGGCAAACATAGAATGTAACCTGTTCTGCTCAGGGACCATCTTTTCTGAAGTGTAAAATCTGGAAGGTTGATTCTCATAGAAAATATCCTGGATCCCCTTGACTCTGGGAAGTATACCTTTGTCCTTTTCAGTTTAAAGTGAAATGAAGAACTCCCACTTCAGTTTCTAACTGGATGTTTCTCAGGCTATATTTCTGTGTCCGACTCTATGTGTGTAGAACATCGTGGAGTGTTTTACTCTATTAAAATAATCAAAAATACCCTCAAACTTTAATTTCCCTTTTTATTTTGGATGTACTGTTTTATTTAATGAAAATATATAATAGATACATTTATTTATTTAATAAAAATATCAATAAATAAAATTAAATATAAGCAATAAATAACAGTAAATATTCAAACTGAAGACCAATGTGAATACATTTGTCAGTTCCCAAAATGTAAAAAACATGTTCAAAGTGTCATCAAAGCATCATTATTAAAAGTGCAGAAAAGACACAGTGTATTTGTATAATCCAGTTCATTTTGAAATAATCTGGCCTGGTAGAAAATAGATAGTCATCAAAGATGATCTTTTTATATATATATATACTCCTTTTTACTCCTTTCTTTGAGACTTTTGTCTTCCGTCCCGTTTGGTCTTTTCTCTATGCAGCATTAAAATCTGGGGAAAGCATTTAGGAACAGATGAACAGGGAAGAACTCTATTCTTTTTCTAGAAAGATCTCATTGGAAGATCCTGAGGAAAGCGGAGCCTTTGGGACACTTGCTTCATCTTGACATTTCATTCATCTGTTTCTGCTGCATCAGTGACTGTAGGTTAAGCTGAAAGGACAAAGAAAAGTGATTAGATTCTTCGATGCACTTAATTTTTTTTTTTGAGTTTCTAGAAATTGAACATTTTAAGGCACAAGGATTAAGATTTTCTATCAAGATTTCTCGGAAGCTACAAAACACTCAGCTATCATTTGCTGCCCTAGCTTTTCTCTTTTTTCTTTTCTTTTCCTTTTTAATAAACCAAAATAAACGCTATGTTGGCTTCTGAGTTGTCAGATATATTATGAATTACAGATGTGTAGGAATCTGCCCCTCCATACCTTCATTTGGGATCACTGTAATGAGTTTCTCCATCCAGAGAAAACTGTGCCTGACTTGGATCTGGACGATCTCCCAGCTGCACTGATTACACTCTTTCTCTTTCAGGAGGTCCCCCAGGCTTCGGAAGTATCTCTTCACTCTCAGCCTGGTCACCTGGATTCTCTGACTCCTTGGAGATGCACTCAGACAGCTCTTCAGGTTCTCACTTTGCTGATCCAGTCCAGCACAGAGAGCTCTTACGGAGTCCTCCTCCCACGGCATTTCAGTACAATTCTGACTGAAGACATGGCCTGCTTGTTGGAGGACTTCTTGGATGGCTGCCTTGGCACTTTCCTCCTCAAAGACATCCATGTTTGTTGGGAGCTCTTCCTTGGGGGAGAAGCTGAATACATCATTGATGCATTGTTGAGGAATGGTGGGTCCCATTTTGCTGTTCAGAAGTTCCAGGTGGGCCAGATTGGCTTGCCGAAGCCTGCTGTGAAGGTGGGCACAGTCTTGGGATGAGATTTCAGTGATGAGAACCATGGCAAGGCCGACGTACAAAAGCCAGACTTTGGTGACCATGGTGGAGGTTCTGGAGTACAGATTCTGGAGGAGAGGGTCTCTTGGAAGATGTCCTGGTGTGTGTTGCATCCTCTAGCCATCTCTTTGTATTTAAATGTGCAGGAAGTTATGTTTTCTTTGCCTATTTCCATTTTCAGATCAGTGGGGAAACTACATATAATAGTTTCCCTTTTCTCTTACATACCAGAATAGAGATGCTAAATGTTGAAGGGTGATAGTAGTTGAAAAAGTGACTTTTTGCTTGTTACAGAGAACTTGAATGATGATGATGATGATCATCATCATCATCATCATGATCATCATCATCTCCTTCTCTTCTTTCCAAATAGAATCAAATGGATACAGTCAATAGAATTTTATTATTTTAAAATAAACCCTCTTAAAATATCTTGTGCTGCTGGGATAAGCCAGTCACAACAGTCTTTAGCTGCTTTCATGTAGAACAATCAGTGCTAACTCCAGTGAAGTAGAAATGGCTGGTTCACAGAGACATGAATAGCTCTTACTTGTTGGGCTCTTGCTCATAGGCAACTTAATCTATCTACTAGTTCTCTCAGTTTTGCTTGTAATGTTATTTGAACCTCCTGTTTGTGATGTTTCATATAGGATGTTTCCTTGTCCCATGAGTGCAGCATCCCTACAAGAAGCAAAGGTACCCATAGCCCTAGGTACGTATTTGGACATGTTGCAGCGGGCACTTGGATTACCTCTTCTGAGCACATAGAAGTGTCTGCAATTTCCATAGCCTTGTCTGCGCACTATTACAACAGGAGAAGCTTCTCTCCATGGTATAGAGACCCCCCTCCCCAAGAAGAGCAGGGACCCCTTTTCTGCAGAGGACTACTCCAGCTTCTGCATTGCTTGTTGCAATCCCCTTTTTGTTCCATGTGTGCTTCACATCTACACCCTCCTTACAGTGGGTAGAGTCAAAGATCCCACATTTCTTATGTTTTAGATCAGTGGTTCTTAAGATTTTCTTCATCGACGATCCCTTGTAAATATAATTTGTTGCTGTGGTCCCCAAAGACTTAACTCAAGATTCAAATTTTTAAAGTTAGATTTAAATATTCACATATTTATTCAAATATTCAAATATGTATGTATGTATGTATGTATGTATGTATGTATGTATGGCTTCTGGAAGCTAGGATTCAAATCCTCAATCAGATGCTGGATGACCTTAGGCAAGTCACATTCTCTCAGCCTCAGTGGAAGGAAAAGTCAAATCCGAACAAATCTTGCCAAAAATACCCTAGATAGGTTCACCTTATGTTTGCCATAAGTCAGAAGTGACTTGAAGGCACACAACAACAAAGTGCCACTGACTGGGGGAGGTTCTTTCTAGCTGTCATGTCTCTCCCCTTTGAAAACTGGCTTATGCAACCCTTAACGTAAATCTATTTTGAGGGTTTTCTTTGCCAGATTTGTTGCCTTTGCCTTTCTCTCAGGCTAAAAGAGGGTGATTTCCTTGAGGTCTCTCAATGGGTTTCCATAGCCAAATGGTGATTCAAGCACTGATCTCCAGAATCATAGTTTGGGCATGCACACAAACCTGCTGCCACATCCATTTTTTCAGGCATGTTGCAGCTCTCTCTGTGTGTATGTGTGTGTCAAAATTGCTCCCTCATTTCCAAAGAAGGAGCAGTTTGGGTGCACACACAACTACAGCCATGTCCCTTTCATCAGGGAGGCAGCAGCAGATGGTGTGGGCACCAAGGGACATGGCAGTAAGAAAATGCACATGCCCAAACTGATCTCTCATTTGTAAAAGAGGAAGCAGTTTGGGCATGCATGCATGCCTGCCCTGTGTTCCTTTCATTGGGGACATGGCAGCTGTGGAGAGGAACATGCACACACCTCATTTGCAAACGAGGGACCAGTTTTTGCACCCCTCCATACACACAGACTGCTGTGCCGTTGTTGCTGCCGCTGCAGTTGGTATCCAGCAGCAGAAGCTGTGTGGACCTTCTGTGAGGGCTCTGCAGATCCCCAGGTGTGCACAGAGCACACGTTAAGAACTACTGCCATAGATGAGCATTTTTCAGTATGGTACTTCTGAGGAATGACCCCTTGAACAGCCACAGATGGCTTTGTTACTCTATTCTATTATAAAAACAAGGGGGGTGATGGGGTCTCAGTTCCCTTCAGAACCATCACATTCATTTTAGCAGGAGCTTTAGTGAATTGTAACACATGTTCTCAGAGTCACTTTAAGAGTATGAATTTCAAGCCTCAGGTAGATATGCACAGCTAGGTGGTCATATGGATGGGATGTGGGTGAGATGGGATACAGGAAACATTAAAAGACTGTTTTAACATAAACATTCTGGGACCTGTCTGCAAAAACACAAGTGTACTGGTCTTTTCAGTTTCAAGAGTTGGGGCCCAATTTATACTTATATATGAAGATTTATCCCAATGTCCACTACGAAAAAAACCACGCTCTGCTCTTGTTGCCACAGCATACCCTGAACTAAAAAATATCAATATGATTTTGGGGTCCAGTATTATCACCATGTTGTTTGTGGATTGGGTCCATCTTCCCAGATACAATCCGTTGGCAATTCTACTCACAGTATGAATACTAAAATTGGAACAAGTCTTCTCCAAACAACAAGCAACCCAAGAAGTATAGTCAAGGCACATGTTGAGTGTTTTGTCACTATGGAAGAAAGCAAGTAGAACAAGGGTTGACCAAGAGCAACCCTTCAGATCATGTTGGACTGCAGTTCCCATGAGCCCTGACCAGCACAGCCAATAGAGAGGAATCCTGGGAATTCCAGTTCATCTGGGCTGATGCACTTCTCCCAACCCTTGAAATAGTTGTCCATTTTTTAGTTGCACACGTAACATTTGTGTCTCAGCAATCCTTGTGTTTATTTCAGTTAACCATCTGAAGCTTACTTTATCATCTTCAGACACTATACGCATCCCGAGTCTTCCTGTGCAAGAGGGTTGGATGGCATATTTCAGTATCGCTCTTGGATGTGAAACAATTTAGGAGGACATGAAGAGAAACAGGAAACAGCAGCTCTTCTGCTTTCTAGTAAGAAAGCCACAGGAGCTATCAAGCGAAAGCTAAAACCAAGGGTTTTCCCCTCCACTTCAAACATTTCGTTCAGCTGCTTTCTTTGCATCACTGAGAGCAGGTTTGGGTGCAAGGAGAAGAGAAGCAGAGAAAAGCCCCCAAACATGCTGATCACTTTTTTTTTCTTTTTAAGTCCTGATCTAACTATTTGAACTATGGCACAATTTGAAATTATTTATCCCAAAAATTATTAATACTTGGAACAGAAATTGTTCCATTCTTAATAAGCTGTCTCATTGTGTCAAAACCGTTACAAGGTGCCTCTCAAATACAGAATGGTACAGCGAAGAGAGAGAGACAGTGTGATGTAGAGATTTGAGCGCTGGACTATGATTTTAGAGGACAGGGTTCAAATCCCTGTTTGGGTGCGGAAACCCACAGGGTGAACCTGGGCAAGCCACACACTCTCAGACTCAGAGAAAGGCAAGGACAAACCCCCTCTGAACAAACCTTGCCAAGAAAGCCAGGATAGGGTCACCATAAATCAGAAATGACCTAAAGGCAGACTACAACAACAATGACAAAGACACCCTTGATCTCTTTCTCCTTTCTGCACTCTGCCCGCACCCATTCTTTTTTCCCTCTTAATCCCCCCCCCCGCACCACATCATGTATTTCTCTGCCCTGACTACCCCTACCTATTTGGTAAGTGAAATTACTCCTAGGTCGCCAGGCTCTCTCACAGAGTGGAAGGTGTCCTGAATCCTGAAGAGGCAGACATCACAGAGTTTCCCAAGGACACTATGAAGAAATGAAACATCCAGAACTCCTTCCAGTCTGGGTGTCCGGGAAGATTAGGAATGTGTAGTGTTTAAGCATCAAACTTCACGTTCCAGACTTTTAATTAATTAAAATAAACACACGGATTCTCAGGGATTATCAATATAATGTGCCCAACTCAAAAGGAGGCAAAGATTTTCAGAGGTGGCTAAAAACTCTTTTTATGTAACTAGTGACATCTACAAGAGTGGAAAGAGTGAATGTTTAAGGGATCGCTTTTCAAGTGTACCATACTGAAAAACATCCACCTGAAGCTTAAGACCTGTGGGATATTTGACTCTGCCCGTCCTAAGGAGGGTATAGATGTGGAGCACATATGGAACAAAAAGACGATTGCCACAGTCATTGCAAAAACTGGAGCAGTTCTTTGTAGTTAAGGGGTCCCTGCTGTTCTGGGGGTCTCCATATCATGGAGAAACTTCTCCAACTAGCATTGTGTGCAAACCCTGACTATGAAAACTGCAGAAACTTCTATGTGCCCGTAAGATGTAATTCAAGTGCCCAATGCTCCCTGTCCAAATATGTGCCTGAGTCTACGGGTAGCTTTGCTTCTAATAGGAATGCTGCACTCATGGAACAAGGAAACATCCCGGATGAAACATCACAAAGAGAAATTTCATCTCACTTTACATGAAAAACTAATAGAACTGTGCCATAGATTAAGCTGTCTGTGAGCAATAGCCAAGCGAGGAAGTGCTATTTATGTCACTGTGAACCAGCCATTTCTCCTTCATTGGGGTCAATGCTGATTTTTCCACATCAATGATGAGGAGGATGAGGAGGATGACTCAAGATCTATCTTGCAAACAAACAAGCAAACAAAAGAAAATCAGTTTTTCAACTATTACTACCCCTCAACAACAATAACTTCTGTTCTGGTATGTAAGAAAAAAGGAAAACTATTCTATGTAATTTCCAAATTGATCTGAAAACGGAAAGGGGCAAAGGGAAACATAATTCACTGAGGGTTTAAATACAAAGCCATGGCTGGAGGATGCCACACACACCAGGTCATCTTCCAAGAGACCTTGTCCTCCAGAATCTGCACTCCAGAAGAAAGCACCATCCTGAACCTCCACCATGGTGACCAAAGTCTGGCTTTTGTACGTTGGCCTTGCCATGGCTCTCATCACTGAAATCTCATCCCAGGACTGTGCCCACCTTCACAGCAGGCTGCGGCAAGCCAATCTGGCCCATCTGGGACTTCTGAACAGCAAAATGGGACCCACCATTCCTCAACAATGCATCAATGATGTATTCAGCTTCTCCCCCAAGGAAGAGCTCCCAACAAACATGGATGTCTTTGAGGAGGAAAGTGCCAAGGCAGCCATCCAAGAAGTCCTCCAACAAGCAGGCCATGTCTTCAGTCAGAATTGTACTGAAATGCCGTGGGAGGAGGACTCCGTAAGAGCTCTCTGTGCTGGACTGGATCAGCAAAGTGAGAACCTGAAGAGCTGTCTGAGTGCATCTCCAAGGAGTCAGAGAATCCAGGTGACCAGGCTGAGAGTGAAAAGATACTTCCGAAGCCTGGGGACCTCCTGAAAGAGAAAGAGTACAGCCGGTGTGCCTGGGAGATCGTCCAGATCCAAGTCAAGCACAGTTTTCTCTGGATGGAGAAACTCATTACAGTGATCCCAAATGAAGGTATGGAGGGGCAGATTCCCACACAACGCTAATTCATAATGTCTTCTGACAACTCAGAAGACAACATAGCTTGTATTTTAATGGTTTCATTAAAAAAGAGAAGAAAAGAGAAAAGAAAATGAAATCTAGGGCAGCAACTGATAGCAGAGTTTTTTGTAGCTCCTGAGAAATCTTGATAGAAAATCTTAATCCTTGTGGCACAAAATATTCAATTTCTAGAAACTTAAAAATAAATTAAGTGCATAGAATAATCTAATCACTTTCTTTTGTCCTTTCAGCTTAACCTTCAATCACTGATGCAGTAGAAGCAGATGAGAGAAATGCCCAAAGGATTCCGGTTTCTTCAGGATCTTCCAATGAGATGTTTCCAGAAAAAGAAGAGAGTTCTTCCACGTTCTTCTGTTCCTAAATGCTTTTCCTAAGTTAGGTTTTAATGCTGCACAGAGAAGAGGCCAAAAGGGAAGGGAAGAAGAAAATCTCAAAGAAAGGAGCAAATAGAATTTTGCTGATCTTTGATGACAATCCATTTTGTACCAGGACAGCTTATCTCAAATGAATTGGATTATACAAAAACATTGTATATTTTCTCCGCTTGTAATAATGATGCTCCGGTGACACTTTGAACATGTTGTCTACATCTTGGGAAGTGGAAAACGTATTAATATTGTTATCCAATTTGAATATTTACTGTTATTTATTGCTTATATTTAATGTTATTTATTTACATTTTTATTAAGTAAATAAGTGCATTTATTATTTATTTTCATTAATTAAAACTGCACATCCAAAATCAAAAGGTTGATTAGGCTTCATTTTATATTTTTGTAATGGGAAAAGCTCCACCATTTTCTATACACAGGCAGAGAGACGAGATATACTTTGCCTGAAAAACATCCAGTTAGAAAGAGAAGTGGAAATTCTTAGTTTCACTTCAAAAGACAAAGGTATGCTTCTCAGAGTCAAAGAGACCCCGGATATTTTCCCTGAGAATCAACCTTCCAGATTTTGCCCTTCAGAAACGGTGACCCCACATGTTCCTTTCCATATTTGACTAGTGATGCTGTTTTTCACTGAAATTCCGCTTCAGGGCTATAACCAGTGTTAAACCAGAATATGTGAAATCCAGCCAAGACAACTTGGACTTCCTGAGCAGCAAATAGACCCCAATAATGCCCTTGCCCTTTATAGAAGATCCAATCGACTTTGCATTCCATAGCCATTTTCCATAATGGACGGGGTGAACAATCCAAAAACATGGCAATTTGCTAGATTTCATATAGGAAGGACTACATCTGCCCAAATCATCAAGGGTCCACACTCTCCAACTGTCCTGATTTGGCCTGATTAATCCTTTGTCATCCTACTTTTCCAGCTGATTTGAAAAGTCCCAGTTTCTCCCTCCTCCTCCTCCTCCTCTAACTGCAATTAGTGCAAACTGAGTTCAAGATGCAAAAATAATTTGTGGGTAAGGAGTGGGCACAAATTAGCCTTTCCCAGTAGGCTCAGGCAAAAGCACATGACTGCAGCCTCTCCTAGCTTGTGTTCTTCCTGATTAATAATAAGCTATCTTGCTCACAGAAAGCCAGAGTGGTGCAATGGTTTGAGAGTTGAACTGTGACTTTTGAGACCAGTGTTTGAATCACCAGTTGGCCATGGAAACCCAGCAGGTGAGCTTGGACAAGACACATTTTCCAGCCTAAGAGAAAGGCAAAGGTAACACCCCTCTGAACAAATCTTGCCAAGAAAACATCATGGTAAGTTTACCCTAGGGTTGCTATAAGTCAGCAACAACTTAAGGGCTCACAACTACAAAAGTCTTGACCACAGTCTGATGTTATTTGGTCACATGTGTCCTGCTTTTCATCTGTGAAACATTTGAGGGTATTGCAGGAGGATGGTCACAATTCCAGCTCACATAATGAAGAGTAAGAAGAACTTAACAAGGATCAGTGACCTCCAGAAAGAGAAAAGATAGAACATGGGAAATTTTCTGCATTTGTGTCAGATAATGTTTCTCCTTGACTGATCAGTCCCTCAAACAGGATGAAGACGCTGAGAAATAGATTTCCCTTTTATGACTAACTCTGAAGGAGAAAAGCAGAGTATAAATATAGATAATAATAATAAAATAAAATAATAAAATAAAATAAAATAAAATAAAATAAAATAAAATAATAATTTGGGGTGAAACATGACAGTTACTTTAGATACTGTGATTCAAATTGTTTTTCTCACACACACGTGTTAAGGCAAATTGTTTGTAAAGGAATAAGGAATTCTGAGTGGAAATACCACAACAAATGGTACAACAAAACAGATGAATGAAAGTATAACTTGAAAAGAATACGCAGACTGAACTCAGTTCCTCCAATAACACTTCTAGAAGACAATATTTTTTCCTTCTACACTATGACCAACTTTTTTCAGTAAAATGCATTATTTGTAGCAGGACAAAGTAAAAATGAAAGCATATCTACTCTTACTTGAAATGGCTGTGTGTAATTAGTAAGATTTATTTTTTAACTTTTCACTGGATATGTAAATCCTGATTTGGCTCATCTTCATGCAGTAAACTATGTCAAAATAAAATATCCCACACCAAAGTCCTCACTGCAAGAAAGCCTAATTTATTGGAAGGGGAAATTTGTCTTTGAGACTTAATTCTGGTTATTAATTCTAGTTTAATTGGACATTTTGAGTCAATGGGCACTTAGTAACTTAATACTGATGGAAGTTCAATTATTTTGATTGGTTTACTTCCTGTTGTTGTTGTTGTTGTTGTGTGCTTTCAAGTCATTTCTGACTTAAGGCAACACTGAGGCCGTTTCAGCACTAGACTGTTATAGTACTATGGTTCCACTTTCAATATCCCGTGGAATCCTGGGGTTTGCAGTTTCGGGAGTGGCTCGCCAGCCCCTCCCAAAACTGCAAACCCCAGGATTCCACGGGATGTTGAAAGTGGAATCATAGTGCTATAATAGTCTAGTACGGAAATGGCTTAAGGCAAACTCATCAAGGGGGAGGTTCTGGGGGATGAGAATGTGTGATGAATCCAAGGTCACCCAGTGGTTTTCCATGGCTGTGTGAGGAACTGAGCCTTGGTCTCTAGGGTCATTGCCTAATGCTCAAACCACTCCGTTTACTTAGCTGGCTGTAAAAACTGGGCTTTGGCCTGAGGGATTTTGTGCATTTTTGAGACTGACTTTTTCATGTTTTATCTAAAAATGTGCACAATTTTAAAATGCAGTAACTCTTGCTTTCTTGCATGGAGCAGCAAAGCCAACTGCATTATTTGTGCTGTTCTTGTCTACCAGTTTGTCCTTTTACGATGAACTTTCCAACGGCCTCCATTTTGCCTGCAGATAGGAGCTATAACAACAGATGTCTTCTGCAAAATGCAGAAGACATCAAGGTGCAAGGATAGGTGTGTGTGTGTGTGGGGAGGGGGGCAGAATTACTTACTTGGGGTGGAGGTGAGATCTCCTTTCTTCTTGAAGCTGCCATATCATGGACAAGCTGCCTGACTGTGTTGAATGGCATACCCTCCAACTGTCCTGTTTTAGCAGGAACCATCCTGATTAATGCCCTGCTTTCCCACTTTTTCAGCTGCTTTTAAAATATCCCAGTTTCTCTCTCCTCCTCTCACACACCTCTAGTCCTCAGGTTGTGTCATTTGGTGCAAACTGAGTTCAAACTACAAAGAGGATCCACTCAACCGTCCCTTCTGGAGGGAGGATTTCTCAACAATTCTTCTTTAGCAATTGAACTACTGTTTGCCTTCACGAGACATCTACAGCAACAAGAATAAAAAGGCAAAAGATACATGCAATCATTTTTCAGATAAACTGGCAACTTTTCAGGTACCTATGTGTGTGTAAGCATAACTTACATTTGTGTATGTCCTTTTGGGGGCATTGTGCAGGTTGGTATTCCCCCTCCTTCCTTCTACAGCACCCAAGTCTACATGTGGCACAGGTGGCAGCAAATAAATCTTTCTTCACAGCCACCATTGCATCCATGCAGTGTTGCCCAGCAGAGCTATCTCAAGTGGTCAAGATCTTTTACATTTTGCCCCACAAGAGCAGTATGTAAACCACTTGGCAGCCGACTGAGAAGAACTTACACGGCACTTTGTGGACAAAATTGCTTGGACCTGCTCTGACTAGGATGCTGTAGTTGGTACAGGTCGAGTGGATGCAACCTTGCTCCCTGTGCGTCCTGTGTTATTGGCTACATTTCAGTTTGGACAACCTGAAGATGTGGACAGGACCCTTAGAGAGATAAGAGTCCCCACAAGCATACTGGACTCATGCCCTTCCTGGCTGTTAAAAGCAACCTGGGAGGGACTGGAGGACTGAGTAAGGGGAGCAGTGAATGCCTCACTACAGCAAGACAGTTTTCCATCTTGCCTAAAAGAAGCTGTGGTGAGTCCATTATTGGGGGGGGGGAACCCTCCCTGGACTCTACCATACTGGAGTGCTATTAACCAGTCTCCAATATCCCTTTTGAAGTGAAAGTTTCTAGACCATGTGGTGGCCTCTCAATTCCAGGAGTTCTTGGATGAAATGAAATATCTACAGGCCTGGCTAGCGGATAGAAACAGCTCTGGTCACTTTGTGTCACAGGTACCAGCTGTCTGTTGTTAGGCAATGGAGTGCCAAGATATTCAGCAGGCAAATGATACAGCTTAGCAGTCCAATAAA
Organism: Iguana delicatissima; assembly: GCA_948472985.1. NCBI lineage: Eukaryota > Metazoa > Chordata > Lepidosauria > Squamata > Iguanidae > Iguana > Iguana delicatissima. The sequence continues at coordinate 59,713 of CAOKZL010003712.1, read as the reverse complement.
GCTTGCTTGGTCAGAGTGAAGCAGAAGCAAAGTTCAGTGTTGGTCCAAAGGTCATGGACCCAACAGGCAGCAAGGTCAGACAGTCCAAAGGTCAGAGAAGGTAGGCAGATGATAAGCAGGGAATCTGTAGCGCACACACAAAGGCAAGGGCCAGCAAACACATGCCTGGTTTCTGGTGTTGGGCCACCACCCTCTGCCTTCCTTCCAAAGACAGGAGCCAGCTGGCTCTTGTCCTAGCCTGATTAGCTCTGGATGTGCTTGCATCCACTTGTCCTCTTGTGAGGCTACTGTTCCCCTGAAGAAGCTGACTCCCTGGCTCATGACATCTTGGCAGATGACCTTCATAAGGAACCAAAGGGGGCAGTGCATTCCTGTTGGTTCTGCTGGCCCTCTCAGCAGCTTTCAGTGCCATTGATCATTGTATCCTTCTGGGCTTTCTTTCAGTCCCACCACCTTTGCTGCTGCATTTGGTGGGGACTTAGGAAAAAATCTTCTCAGTGGCTGCTCCTAGGCCGTGGAACTCCCTTCTGTAGGAGGTTCAGTTGGCCCACTCCCTGTTCTCTTTCCACCTCCAGGTGATGACATTTTTATTCAGGCAGATCTTTGGTGGTATGCTGCATTTTTAATCTTTTACTGGAAACTATGCTTTAAATGTTTTAAGCTGTTTTAGTCATGTATTTTAAATAATATTGTTCTTTAATTATCTTTGAACTTTCATAAACTAATGTTTTAGCTTAATATTTTTAAAATTATTGTAACCCGTCGCAAAGATGGAAAATAAATTCAATCAATCAATCCCATCAGCCCTATCCAGCCACCACCTAGCCAATAAGGAGTTGTGGGTTTTGCAGTTCTGCAACATTCGCAAGACCACAAGTTGCCTACCATTTATTTTTGTGATGGAATTCTGATGACTGGACATTTTTGTTTTCCACTGCTTTCCTAAAGCTGCAATTCCTTCACTTAATCAGTAGAAGGAAATCTTTCCCCATCTCTTATGAGATTACCCTATGTTGCCATGATTATTTCATTGCTTCTGCTTGTACATTTTTTTTAAAGTTATCCTTACTTTTGCAATTCGGGATAGGCAGGAGACAGTAAGCATACCTCTGTTGCCTCCAAATCTTTGAATAAAAGAAAAAGACTTTGTGCAAAAACTAAGCTGAAGCACCTCCTCTCACAGCTTACAATAAACTTAACAGACGGAGCATCCCAGCTGCTGATTTTTGCCCTATTAGTTTTGTACAGGCATCTCTTCTTCCTGCTTTGCTAAGCATCAAACTGGAGCCATTAAAAATGTGAATGTATTTGGGCTTACTTAACTTGATTTCACCATGTAGCAGCCTCAACATTTAAAGCAACTTAAGAAGTTCGGCTTTTGGTTTCAGGCATCCTTAGTTAGTTTACACATTGAGGGAAATATGTTTTAGTTTTTAGTTGATACAGGATCCTTAAAAGTGAGTCAGTTGAAGTTCCTTAGGCAAGAAGTTAAGCACAAGTGTTGAAAATGTTGATTTTAGAGCTATTGAATTCTATTTTTCTGGCTCGACACTTAAAAATAATATACCTTTCTATATTCCCCTTCCCTTTGGTCAATTTCTTCTTTCATTTTGCCATTTCCTTGGTAATTTCCCTCATTACAGCTGTTCCATTGGAAAGCTACAGAGCAAAATTGAAACTGAGTCCTTTCAGGGCTGCAAGATAGACAGCTGTGATTATTATACAAAACACTCTAAAATAAGAGGGAGTGATAAAACAACAGGAACACAGTAATGGAAAATGGAAATACATAGAAACAGTCTGTATACTGGAGTACAGTTGTATGATATTCACAACCAACTTCTGCTGAACTTGTTCTTCACAATTTGCCTCTCTGATCTGTTATACCAAACATTGCCACAGTATTTCTCTACTGGATAATTGATTATATTGGAATATGTGTAATGTTAGAAGCGACTGATAATACTCTTCCCAAATAATAGTTGGCCCTTTTCTAGAGCTGTCACTACTGCCCCCTCCCTCCAAAAAACACATCTACTTTATGCTCTCCCTCACCACTGACAAATGATCTGACATTCCATGATAATGGAATGGTGACTCCACTCTAGATTTTAGTTGTAACTTTAAATTTACCATGGGGTTGAAGCCTTTTGCCCAAAGTTCACAATAAAATCCAGAATAGAGTCATTATTCTACTGAAAGGGAGAATTTTTGGCTTTCCAGCTGTTGTTGGACTGCACCTCCTTTCAACCCTAGCTAGCACAGTCACTGCTGAGGGACAATGGAAGCTGTAGTCCAGTTGTTTCTGGATGGTGCATTACACATTTCTGTCTCAGACCAATGCTAGTGGGGACATGGTCAAGGAAGACAGAAGCATCTAATGGGAGAAAACATAGAACAATATGCCCTATCTTTTCTGAGACAATATTGGCCATGTTAGTTGGGGGTTTCTGGAAGCTATAGTCCCAAAAGTAACTTTCCAAGTTGCGGATATGGAAAATATAGAGTAAGCTTTGACATTGTTTTATGATGTTTTCAAAAGTGATGATAGGTGGTAGGTTTGAGTCGGGCTAAAGATCTCATTTATTTGTTGTTAGAGCTTGTAGGCTGGGGTAGCTTTCAAACAGAGGCATTCTTTGAACTTGCTGTGTAGGATGAATATTGCTCTTCCCTCCTGGTTCATGTTCATTCTGCTAATCACTAGGATACTATTTGCCTCCATTGAGGAAACTGAGCTACACCAGGCATGGCAGAATTTGGCTTCCTTTGTTATTCTCTGTTATTTAATAACTCATTTCTTATTGACTAGAGGGCTACATACATTTTCCTCTTACTTTGGAATGTTTGTAGAGTCATCTGATTCTAACATCCCTTTAAGGGTTTTTTAATCCATACACCTCATTAGAGCTTTACTTGATTTTATCCCTGTGTATGTTTACCTACAGTTCCTTTTTACAACACGTCTTCTCTGTGAATTTTATAGCAATTCACAAAGTGGAATATAAAGGGCTATGGCCCAGACAAAGTTCAGTTTCATTGGTTGTAATTGCAAAAGAGTTAAGAATGAATATTGAGAAACACACACACACGCACATATATATCTCCAAAACAACATTCATTTCATGTGATTGTTATGAGTCTTTGACTCCAATCTATGGTGATCCTATCCTATGGTTTTCTTGGTATGATTTATTCCTCTTAAGGCTGAGTGTGTGTGATTTGCCCAAGGTTACGCAGTAGGTTCCCATGATTGGGCAAGTATTCAAAGCCTAATTGCCCAGAGTCCTATTTTAATACACAAACCACTTCACTGTGCTGGCTCAGTTACACCATGCTGACTTGGTAGTTCACATCACATGCCCACTTAATTTTGTCTGCTCTAAGATATTTTTATTGCACAGCTTAGACATGTATTTTTGGACTACCCCCCCCATACCCTGTCCAGTGTAGCTGTTGGAATTCTGGGAGTTGTAGTCCAACTTGGTTCAAACATGCCCTGTAAGTCACTTAACTTACCATTTCTTGGTTGAATGAGTGAAATGATTCTAGTGAACAGCATTGAGTGTGAGGGGATACAAACATCGGCTGACATTCCACACTGCAGTTACAAATTCATAACCTAGAGTTCTGGATCCATAAAGGCTCTGTATTAAGACTACATAGTTATGATAATGGCACTACTGCCACAATTCTGAACACCTTCCCCATCCCACCTTAAAAGCCAGCAGCCACACTGAATGAAGGTCTGCTCAGCTGCCAATAGGAGTGGGAGGATGACGTTTCTAGCCCCCTCTGCCCAGCGAGTGGGTCTGCAGTGAGCAATTGCAACAGCGGCCATGCTTTTGATTGTTGTAGCCTCAGTCACTGGTGGGAGAAGCCTGGAAATGTCATCTTCCTTGTGCCACAATCAGCAGCTCAACAGACCTCTACTTGATGTGGCAGTTGACAATTAAGGTGCACCAGGGGGTGGGATTGGGCCAAGAGATATTACTTAGTTAACACATTTTTAATTAAATAGCCAATGGAAAAGATCAGCAATTTTCTTTCTACTGCTGTATTTGTTATGGGCTGTGCACAAAAGCAGATCTTCACTTGACATTCCACTAATCAAGGGAACACATGTCCATGAAGAAGCCCTGATAATTACCATTTTGACTGCAACATTTGACATGATGGAAAACTTTGTCAACTGCATGTTTCTTTGGATCAGTGGTGGCATACACCCCATCCCAATCTTTAAACGTTTTTTTCCTGCTCACTTTCGCTTCTGTAATGTACTAAAAAAAAAAAAAGGAGGGGTTAATTTTATTTTCTCTCCAACATCATGTTCCCCTGCTTTTGCACAGAATGGGCTTGTCAGTTCAGTTCCAGAAACAGCATAGCATGCTGGACACATCTGATGTGATGGGATCTCACTCTGGAAACCTTACATGCTGTACACAACACATTTGGAAGCAGTCTGTTATCCCTGGTGGAAAATGAGCCAGATCCAATATAGGGACCTAGATGGAGGCCAAAGAGGAAGAATATGCAAAGTAACAGCTTAGCCTCCATGCTACTTGTGTCAGAAAAACTTACTGAACTTTCAAGAATGAAACAAGTCATGGTTTATTCACTAATTTATGCAAGCAGATTAGATTTCACAGGAACTGTAGCAAAACTAGCCTTTGTATACAATTACAGCAGTTCTGCAACAATAATAATATGATGAAAACATGACTCCACCACAAACATTTCACTAGTGTTTCAGACAAAACATACTTGTCTCAACAGAAAGAGAGAGGAGGAGAGTTTAAACCCATGCTTATACTTTATTTTATGGAGAAGAGCCGTAATACAATGTAATCTAGTTCAGAGCAGGAGCAATCTGAGTTTATGTATTTGTTTGATCCAGTCTGGAGAGAGAAATACCCTGCCCTGAAGAAAAAGCACTTAAAGAAACAAAGCCAACCATATTCTGACACCATTTGCAAACTACTAGTTATATATTAGCAGCAACATGGGGCTATTGGTGACGACAATAGGTGAGGATGACAAAGACTTTTCAGTGTTGATCGATGCGACTACTAAAATTAGTGTTTTAATATTTGAAAGAAAAGGCTACATTTTATAGCCACGCCTTGCCCAAGACTGACTGATTTACAGTTTAGGCAAATGTTATTATGCATGTCAGGGCATGATGCTTCTTCCTATTTCCTCCCTCAAAACCCCCTGGCCCTGGGTTATGTGCCAATTCAGAGCTTCATCCTGTTGGTTTTGCATCCTGTGAACACATATTGTAACTTTAGAAAATACACCCCTCCACACACACACACAAAACAAATGAGCCCAGACATTCCCCATCCTGCAATGCATTTTATAAAAGACAAAAATGTATCCACATTTGAAAAGTGTACAAAACCTACTGCATACATTTCTAAAATGTGCACAAGTGGGGGGTATGTATTCATTTGTATCCCTATTTGAAAAATGTGCACTAAAATATAAGTACTTTACTCCTGCAAGATTCTTCTCTCATTCTTCTCCATCTCTTCCTTCCTCCCTTCCATGCTGTTATCCTCATGGATTGCCACATAATCCAAACATTCTTTATCTCAATTATAGTTATGCACATTTTGTTCTAATTGTTCTTCAATTTGAATTGTACAGTCCCATAAGACTTTTATATTCTCATTTTCAGCAACTTCAGGTTTATATTCCCATCGGTGCTTTGCATATGGTAAATTATACCTTTTGCATAGATTCCAAAGCACCATTACAGCTGAACTGAGACTCAGTGCCTTCAAAAAGAAAACTGCAATTCTAGTAGCGATAGGTTCACTGTGATCAATTTGAAATGGAGCATCTGAATAATACATCACAATTACACTACTTACCAATGCTATGGCCAGAAGTCTGTTAGAGACATATGCATGAATTATTTTTTATTTTTTTGCATCTGGATGTCCTTGCTCAGGTGCTGCAGAGGTTGGTGTTCCCCTCCTCCCCTTACAGCAACCAAAGTCCCCTCCCCAAACCACAAAAGGTACCTTACAAACCCTCATAGCCACCAGTTCTGAGATGTGCCAGGGTCCTCCAGGGATCTCAAAGCTGCCATGTGTCTGGCTACGGAGACCCTGCCTGCTCACAACAAAGCATGGAAGAGCCATTCAGGGTAGCTTCGGGGGCTTTTCAGTATGTTGGCGGCATGGTATATGGCTCACCATATCTGCATGTGGATATTTACACTGTGTTGAAGTGAGAATGGATGTAATAGGCCTATCTGAGGATACCTCACTGATTCCTAGATTCTTCGATAGAATCTCAGTCACTAATGTAAGATAAACTAACTAAGGTAAACAAGCTTGTTGTACTTACAATTTGTAAGCCACTCTGAGAAGCTTTTTGGGTAAAGGGTGAGGTATAAATGTTCTAAAGAAATAAATAATGGTTCACCTTTTCAGTCAGTAACTATCTGGTAACTTGTGAAAGTGAGAATAATAACCATCACAGGAAGTATGGAGGGAGAAAGTCCACAGAAATAGACTTGATAGCTTTGTCCGTCCCTAGCACCATTCTAGACAGACGCATGTATCCTTCAGAAAGAGAAATGACAGGTATTCTTGGAACATTTTAAAATTTATTTGCATTTCCATAAAAAGGAAAAATACTATAAATACATGAACTAATGCATAAAAGGAAAAGGATCTAGAAAAAAATAGAAACATATGAGTTAAAAGTTAAAGAATAAAAAAAGGGAAACAGAGGGGAAAAAGGTACAGAAGAAAGAAAAGGAAAGGAAAAACAGAAAAGAATGAACCCTCTCCCTTCCTTTAAGGCAGATTGTAGCCAACCAATTGAGTCAAGACTCTCTTTTTAATTTTTTTTATTATTATATAAAAAACACCAAACACCAAACACAAACGAAGCAAATAAAGACACACACACACACACACACACACACAAAGCATTGATACAAAGACAAACTGAAAATCCAATGTACAAAATACTAATACTATAAAATGATATCCACAGAATAACAAAATTACAACCATCAATCTAAATTAATACATAACTATACACAATTAAGCAGTTGGTTCCTGCCCCTGCTGCCAACAAGTAGTAATCCTATAGAAACACTAATCTAATAAATCGCAAAATATCACTTGATTTATTATCTGTTCCCTAGATTTAATTCTATAATATGAAATAAGGAATTTAGTAAATTAATCTGTATCTGTATCTACTTTTCCTTCGTTTATTTCTTTTTTCCCAGATGTAAATATTACTTAATTGTAAGAATTCAAAATTAATAATTCTTAAGATATTTATAATATTCATAGTAAAATCATTCTACTTCTTAGTTGAGTAATTCTAATTTCTTTTATATATAAAAGAGAAAAAGATACATTAACATAGCAATAAATTAAAGTCAATTATAATTTTATTAAAACTGTTCACATGATAAAGTATAAATAGACATTTAATCATATTAAAAGGGAAAAATAAAAGCTGCAAGTTCAAAACCCCCAAATTATCGTATCACCCTCATTTTCTCTTAGACAATCAGAAATTTCCACTGAAAATTCTGTAGCAATTCGGAGTAAACTCATGAGAATTTTTGAAAATGTTAAAATGTTCAAGCTAGAACTGTTAAAATCCTTTTCCTCTCTTCATCCATCCTTTTCCAGCTATAAAACCCAACCACAGAAATAATTCTGATTCAGATAAACACCAGTGGTTCATAACTTTTCCTACAGTTCATGGCCTAACTTGACCATATATTATATAGTATAAATCTAACACATGTAATTAACCAAATCTTCATGCAAGCTAACTAGCATGTAGTTATTTTCTGGCAGTTCAAACTGTTTTTCCATAAAGTGAGGAATCTCTTGTACTTCTGTTCTTATACAATTTGCAGATGAAGAAAGAGGAAAGTAACAAACATTCTAGTTTTCAGTCAAAGAATATAATGTTGTCATCTTTAATTCAATATTGAGATAGGACTGTACTTGTAAAACTCTACCTTTAGAAACCTTTTGATGGCAGTTCAAACTATCTCAGTAACAGGACAGCATGGAAAAAAATACTTTTTGGACAATGACGCAGAATCCCACAGCAAGAATGGCCACTGCTTAATGAGAAGCAGGTATTCATTTCTGGATGAAAGCAAATATTACAGGTAAAACCAAAACAAAATAAAATGAAGTCACTGATTAAAACTGTAGTCGTAATACTAGTGAGTAAATTCAATTTAAAAACAGTAAAATCTCTTGTATGACAAATTGATCGGGCAACTTCAAAGTGTTAGGAAAATCATTCGAAGTCCATTCATAAGATTTACTGTTGCAGACACATATATCAGCAGAACATCATCATGTCCCCTGCACTTATTTAAGAAACCATTTTTACCCTACTTCTTCAAAAGCTTGGATTGAAAATAAAACCACAATAAACAAACCTCTGTTTCCTTACAAAATTCATCGCTTGATGTTTTCAAAGTGATGCCATCTAAGAAGAAGGCTTTCTGAAAGCATGAAGAAACATGGGAATTTTTGCAGCAAGCAGACAGGAAAGAGGGCAATATGTTGGCATAGCAGGTTCTCAACTCATCAGCTATGCCAACATCTTGCCTCCGCTCCACCTCTGAATAAAGGGAATCCTTGTGAGACTTCTGTAGTGTGAACACAATCCTTTATTGAAGGTTGCTTGACCTAGAAAGAAAAAAGAGAAAGGTTACAATACAAAGAATTGGGGGAGAAAAACAGGGAGAAAGAGAGGAAGGAAAGATTTAAAGCCTAGTTGCTGTGTATAAGAGGCAGAAGTTAATAATCTTTTTTAGTAACTCAGAACAGTCTTTTTTTTTTAATTACATCTCCAAAAATCCCTCATCTAACATGCTTAGTGGTTTAAATTCCAAAGGTTGGATCTTTAAAAGCCAGGGTGTATAGGACTGTACTGCTTAAGGGGAATGTGTTTTAAGCAGAGGTTGGCAAAGTTATCTTTTGGACTACAATTCCCCAAATGCCTTATCTAGCATAGCTAGATGGGGATTCTGGAAGTTGTAGTACAAAACACTACGTTTTCCAACTTCTGGGTTTTCTTCCACAAAACCGGACAAAACCCAGCCTTTGAAGGAAGTGTTTGACAACAGTTTCCTACAAAAACACCTAAACCACAAAATGAAATGTGGAGCTAAGTTTAAGTTACAATAACACATTAAACAAGATGATGAAACTTAGACTATTTTTTATTTCCTAAATTTTGCAAAGGCAAATTAGTACTAGACTGAAAGGGAAACATGCATCTTATATGGGTAGAGAACTTGGTATAGGGGGCATTTTTTCACTCATCTCAATTGCCTGGAGGGCTGCATCACCATACCAAACTGAAACAGGAAGTGACTGGTGGTTCCTGCTGTTTCATTTTTGGCCATAGGAGAGGCTGGCTGCGATCATCTGAATTGGCAGGAGGGGAGCAAAACCACTGTGCTTTTTGCCAGTTATGAGAGTCTGGGGCAACTTCTAGGGGCAAAAAATTGCTGGAAAAAATTAAACTAGGGGACTTGGGGGAGGCTTTGGGAAGCTCCAGTGACCACAAAAACTAGTTTCAAGGGCTTATGGGCCACACTTTTATCATTGCCTTCCTGACCATGAAGTCATAGCAAGCAGCAAAACCCACTGTTAAGAATATTCATTAAAATATTTCTATTTAAAGATCTCACAGAAACATACAATAAAACAAGTTGATAAATTTTGAACAACATCAACTATAAAAATGATTTAGGGCTAAAAAGCATTTTTTTTTAAAAAAAAATAACAAATTAAAAGAAGGTATATTAAAACCAGCATGATGTAGTAGTGGTTTGCGTATTGGATTACACAACAACGATAAAACCAGTTAGAATACTTTAAAACAATTTAAAACCATGTGCATGCTTGGATCTGTATGAAACCAGTTAGGTTCTAAAAGTTTTTTAAATAATCAGCAAAGGAAGGAAAGCAACATAGACACCAATTAGTTCTCTAAGGAGAAGGCATGCCATAACTGGGCTACCACAGCAGGTAAGGCCGTCTCCTAGATCCTCCAAAAGCATATTGCTCTGACTAAAGGGAAACAGAGAAAGACCCTTTCAGCTGACTTCAAACCTCAGTTGGGCATATTTAAGGACAGGCATTCCTTCAAGTATCAAAGAAGTAAGCCAGAGGGTTTAAAATGTCATTACTAGCAGCTTGAATTCAGACTGTAAACATACTGGCAATCAGTGCCATTATTTTAAAGGGAATGGAAGGGAAATCTGTTAACTGAAGACAGAGAACAGCAGAATAAAAGTGTTCTATTACAATCCATCTTCAGGTAACATATTTCCCTTCCATATTTTTCGTAAGATTGAACTGCAAAGAAACAAAGAAAAAAAAACCCACTCCTCCTCTTCTACCACGAACACAGAAATAGTTTATAGGAAATAGGGGAGGGGTCAAAGAAGATTTACTGAGAAAAATGTTCAGGGCAGTTAGATGTTGGATTCATTCAACCAAGTCAAGATGCAGCAGATTTTTAAAATCTCTCACACAAGACACCTCTGCAAGTGATTTAGTTACAGCAGCGGAGAATTCGCACAGCAAGTTTTCTTCTGGTGTTTGTTTAACTGCAAAGAATTACACCAAGGCCATTTCTGCACGAGGCTGGTGAATCGGTTTGTGCCGTTTCTTACCAGATTTTCTGGGCTCAAAACAAGGCAGACTTTCCCTCATTTCCTTCCACATAGCTACTGTGTATATTCCATTCTGATTCGGAGGAGTGTGAGTTCATGAATCCACACTGCCTCCGCCGTGGCCACTCCCGCTACTCCCCTCACCCTGCCCCGTCAGCTGTGATTGGCCCCTCTTTTTTGCATGGTTTAGTATGTCATTGCATTTGTGTGTATATGTGTAAATCCATACTACCCCTGGCTCCTCCTTCAAATATCGTGCTTTACCACCACATGGGGGCGCATTTAGTCGGAATTGCGTGCGGAACGAAGGTAAATAAACTGAATCTATTCTGCTCCAAGGTGCAGAAGACCTCCATGGCAAGATGCATTGGCCTGACTTAATAACCGCGTGCAAAAAGGGCCCAAGTGTTCTAACCTAGCCTTCCCTAACCTAGTAGCTTCCATTAGAGAGCCAGCGACTGTCCAGAGTGCTGGACTGGGAGTTTGGAAATCCAGCTTCATATCCTCCTCCCCCTGAACCATGAAACTCACTTTAGGACCTTGGGCCTGGTAATTCTCTCAGCTTTGCCTTCCTCCAGGATAAAGGGGAAGTATGTATGTTGCCTTAAATCCACTGCAAGAACAGTGGGATACAAATTTGGGATGATAACATCCGCCTAAGCATGTTGGCTGGGACACATAGGAGTTGAAGTCCAAAATATCTGAAATGCACAAAGTTGGGATAAGCTGATCTAGCCCAGTGTTATTTATTCTGTCAGTCATTCTCTGAGGGTTATTTTGTCAGTCATGGCACCATAAATCCTTCACCTGGCAGTGCCACAGGCTGAACATGGGGTGTTCTACAGGCAGCATATGTGCTTCCTCAAAGAAGCACAGGTCACAAGTCTTTATGCTCCATCTGTTTTGCTTGGTATGTGTTCAGAAGTAATTACCTGTCATTCACATTGCTCCATTAATGTACCTGAAAGCCAATCATCTTATAGAAATAGGCTTCAATCCAATAAAAGTTCTTTTAATCAATTTATTTATTTACTGAGGAATCAGTTAATACTGGAAGAGAATAACCTGCCAGAAATATGAAGTTAAAGTTGGAAGAAAGTCACTAGCTCTGGACTGGATCAGTTTTGAATTTATCAGTATGAAAACACTATTGGACTTGTTTCAGACAGGGGCTTGGAAAAGTTACATTTCAGATTATGATGCCCAAATTCTTTTGTCATGGAATAAAGATATAAAGGTGTACTAATGCAGGGCTGGCTGAAGTGTGATCCTTCAGATGATGTTGGAGTGCAAATCCCATGATCCTTCATGAGTGCCTATGCTGGTTTGGGATCCTGGGAGTTGCCATCCAGTAACATCTGGCAAGCTGCCCTGCACACAACCCTGTGATATAGGATACCTAAGGACATCCCAAAATGATAGATATGGACAATATTAAGTGGTCTTGGACATTTTCCTTCAACCTTTGAGAGCAATGCTGCATTATTCATATTTTTGTAATTATGATTTACATGATCTAAAATAAAAATAGTTATTCGCAATTACGGCGTATAGCCCGCTATGAGTTCATCTGGCTCCACATTCAAAAACTCTTAAATGAAAATGGAATGCACTGCACACTGATACTAATTAAATCTAGATTGTGACTGGCCAACCCGTTGTGTTAGTGGCACAGCAGAAGAGGTTTATGACTGACACACCTTGGCTACAATCTTAAACAGTACAGCATCATATAGCAGTTTCTTATGTGGAATTATGCTACACTAAGCCATTTATCATTCCACTGACCAATCACACAACCACTGAAGCTCCTTGCCCACTGACATTTGCTCCTGGAGGTAAGCCAGGGGAGTTGCAGACATGTCTGGCTATGCCCCTGTAGCTAGATGTGATGTGATTACATCCTTTGCCAAGATCTTCTGGGTTACCCCAGAGGTCTCAGGCTCTGAGAACACAGATGCTTCTGGAATCCCTCCCCTTACTCTCTAAAAGATGCAGAATTGCCAGAAGGGCTTTAGTGGTGCTGGTAGGTTGGGGAGGAGCCTTAATCATTGTGAATGAGGAAGGGAATATCCCCCTCAGTAGCAACCAAAAACAGACATTCACAGAAGTAGGGTTCACTTACATCTATGTATGCCACTAACAGGATGCCAGCCCTGAACATGGATGTGGCAGGAAGGCACACGAGGCTACGCAAAACCCATGTTTAGTCTTGCACTCTTGCCCAGCTTTCTCATCCTGAACTTTTGCACACTCCACAGTTTACTAGTCCAAAAGAAAAACCATGGCAAGCACTGAGGAAAAAGGGCAAGAGAACAGCTTCAGATGTACTGTGGACACTATGCTATATAGCTCTGTGTAGTTTCTTCTTTTACCCCAAGCATCCATCCACACACATACAACCACAAAACATACACATCCAAGAAACTGCAGTCTGGGGTGGAGTGGCAGCACTATGATAATGTAGTGTGGAAAAAGAATTCACACTGTTGTGAGCAGAGATGGGTAAATCTGTCAGTTTCACTTTCTTCTTCAATTTTTAAAATGTGACGTCATTTTGGTCCCATTTATGAGGAAATGTGCACATTTGATAAGTCTTTCCCAAGAACAAACTCAATGTTCTCTGCCATATATGTGCTATATTCACTATATTCAGTAAGCCCAGCAATGCCCAGCAAGGAGAGCACCATGTTACACCTCTCTATCGTATAGGTGTGAAAGATAAGGAGCCTCTCAGAAATACAGAAGTTGCGACCCTAATTCAATATTAATACAGCTGAATTCTTAAGGACTCAGCCCCAGATTTCTAACCACAGAAAGTCTCATCCCTGGAAGAACCAATCTGGCAGTCTTGGTTTCTCCAACATTCACTTTTTTAAAAAAAATCTCAGTCAAGATTGTACATCGTAAGTCAAAGCTACAGTGACTGAACTCGATTGTCCTGGCTACTTCTGCTGATGTCACACCCCTCAACCTATCTCTTAAAACAGGCAGTGCCCCAACTGAAGGGTTTCTGAGGTGCTGCAGATGATGCCACTGGGAAAGGATCATTGCAGACCTCTCCCAGTCATGGGGTGCACTGAGATAGGCAGCTGAAGAGTTTGGGACAAGTGAGTTTCTGTTTCAATCTACTGAAAAATTGACAACTCAAGAGGTGAAGAGAAAAGAAGAGTTTACAACTTAAGCGCCAATGCACACTTTTCTGAAAATCCTCTAAGAAACCTTGCTAAGGCCTAGTGCAAATTACACAGAATTGTTTTCTTTCCCATTTTGATATAAAGATACTTTTTTCTTATACATACTTTTAAAATGATTTGTGTGTCTATATGAGCACACAGTCACCATCTATGGCATGAATCCTATCAGTCAGTCTCTACGAGAGTAGATCCACTAAATCAAGCCTTATGTAAATCCCTATTAATTCAACAGCTGACTTTAACCAACAGGATTCAGATTAGTATCTTGTATGGGAGGGGGACTATGTATCAAAAGAAGGTTGGATGGGAGGGGATAAAGGTGTACAGAACAGAAAGAGAGTGGCATTGGGGATCCCTTAATAGATAAAAACAAAAATGTTTAATTTAAAAAGTAGTAAGTGATCCTGATTACTTACATGCTTCTGAATTAATTATGAGTTCAAGGAATAAATGGTAAAGTACATTTTAGAAGAAATATTGTTTCCATTGGTCTAATAGTACACAGCCTGGTGCTGTTTGCCCAGTACTTCCAGGACTGAGTCGTATCATGCCATCTTCTTACTTCAGCATTTTCTATTTTTAAAACACATTTTCTCTATTAACAGTAAACCTGAATCATAAAGAGGTTCACAAACATTTTTCCTCAATTCAATAAGCCCTCATGTTGGCAATATTTTGGCAATTTCTTTGAAAAGGATGAAAAATGCTTTGTCTATTTCAGAAGCACTGCCCTTTCCATGCTAGTCTTCATAAATCAGACTCACACCCATATCACATTCAAGAAACACTGCCCTTACTCAGAATGCGCTTTGTTATTTCTTAGTTGTGCTACTGCACAGCAAATTCTAATTAATATTATAGCATGCAATCTCTTTGAGATTTTTGATTGGTGAGTTCACTCAAGGAAATAGAAAGAAGCCTTGAACATGGAGAAAAGGCCCATAAGCAATATGGAAAAGGGAAACTGGCAGAAAACAAACATTTAGTCATTACAGGAGTTTCAGAAACATTTCTGCCCTTTGTCTTCCCTCCTTGCAAATACTACTTTTAAATGATACTAATAACAAAGAAATATATTAAAAATCCTAATAGCAGCAGATATTTTGAAAAATGAAAAGCCTAATCCAATTTCTAATATACTAGTCTCACTGAATCAGTCAGTGAACAGCAAGTCAACATTACCTATATCCCATGATTTTCAATGGGCCTACTCAGCTGAGATGAGCAGCTCCAGTTAGGATGCTGTATTTCACACAGAGAAATTTATTTGCAAGACCTCATATATAAAGTACCCCAAAGATGGCTCAAAGTCATGATCACACTAACTGATGTGTAACCTTGAATTACACATTCATAATTGATTGGTATCCACAATCCCTACATATTCAATACTGTAGTATAGGGAATACACAGAGATCATAAAAGTTCCCCAATCCTGACTTGCCAAGCAGCATTCATTGCAAACAAAGGTCTGTTCCCCTGTCAGTCAGGACAAAATGGACTGATGTTTCTACATCATTCCTGTGAATGATCTCTGGTGCAAGAAGGAACTGTGACGGAGGCCCTCCTTCTGGCTGTCCCACTGGAGATTGATCATGGGATGAGGTGGAAATACCAATCTCCTACGTCCCAACCAACAGAAGAACAGACACCTGTCACTCATAGTAGCTGATGCCCAGTAACTCAGGATTGGGGGCATGGGGCAGGAGACACTACTTAGCTATGAAACTAAACTAGTTACATAACTATCACATGTAGAATTCTGGCCAATGTTTGTTACTGAGCAGTGTTAACAAATTTCCAACCCTTCATTAAACATATTTTCGCAGTAGCTCATGACAGTTAGGAAAAAAAAAACTTTATCTAGAAGGCCATCTCCCACCTAAAATTCCCAATATTCCAAATAAAAAAGTTCCCTCTTCAGTGTATTAGGATCTTTAATTATCTGTAACAACAGACAATAATAGATTATTATAACAGAACAATGTAGTTAGCAGAAAAAGCTTTAAAGGGCCAATTTATACTAGGGAATTCAGCAACTCAACACTTTTCAGACAATGATATATTCTGCCTTGACAGAGGTAGCATGTTTTAAAAACAATAATGCAAATAGTATACCTGTGAAATTGGTAAGCAGTAAATGAGCAGATAAAGCAGAAGCCAGATCACTAGAGACTTTGTGCTAAGCAACCATTTCCCACAGTATTGAAAAAGTGATATTTCCTTCTTTTACAATATTTCTATACCCCTATACTGAAAACCACCAAGAAAATACACAAAAAATAGAAATAAAATGATAATTGCATAAAAATATATAATAAAACAATAAAACATTAAACATTCTCAAATAATTATAAATGCCAAGTTCTGAATGCAAGAGAAGAGAGACCACAGAGTGCATTCCAGAATCTGGTAACATTACAGGACAAAAGAATACCATTTTTCAACATGCAGGATTCTGCATGTCTAGTGGCGTCTTCAAAAGGCTTCTTCATCAGGTCATGAAGAAAGAGACAGTGTCACAGATAGCTAGACTCCAGGCATTCTTGATCGCAGGTTTAAGACACATGAGATAATAAGACAGATGTAAACTGGATTGGTTGGGAGTGCTTCTTTAATGAACAGTAACACAGCTTAAGAGTCTTATAGTTACAGACTTATAGTTACAGAGCATTTCTGACAGGTTGTGGAATACGCAAGGTCATTATTCTAAGTATCCTTAATGTCTAAAGTCTATTATCTACTGGTATATTCTGTTGATGCAAGTACAGTAGGCCTCCACATTCACAGGGGATAGGGAAACAGGACCCCCATGAAAGTGAAAAAAATGTGGATAACCACGGTCCCCACCCGCCTGATGGTGATCCCATGGGGGCGCGCAGGAGAGAGTTGGTGGGGAAAGATGTTCCCTGCTTTGCTGTCTTGCCACCCACACAATCACGCTAGTGGGGGCGGTGGGAGAGAGAGAGCCAGCGGGGAAAGATCTTTCCTGCAGTCTGGTCACTCACACTCAAGAGATCACGAATGCATGAATGGGGGCAGTGGGAGAGAGGGCCCCAGGGAAAGCTCTTCCCCACCTGGCTGTCTCGCTGCCTCCACGATCGTGTGGGTGGGGGTGGTGAGGGAGAGAGCCAGTGGGGAAAGATCTTCCTCACTTGGCTGTCTGCCCCCCATAATCGCATCGCTGGAGTGGCGGTGGAGAGAGAGTGGAGGGAAGAGGGGGAGGCCAGCAGGTACCACGAATACAAACCTGCGAATGTCAAGGGAGAACTGTACTAATTTTGAATTATCTTGTAGTTTTCTATGCAGAAGTACACTGTAAGGCAATTATTTACTTTAGAGTGTTTGCATATAAATTCCTCATTAGTGATTCCCAATTTCAGATCCCTGATGCTAACAGACTTCAGCTCACAGAAGCTCTAACCACCACGGCCAGTGATGGAGAATTTTGGGAATTATGGTACATCAACATCTGGGGACTCACACTGTTCTAAAACTTTATGATTTAGCAGTGTTTTACAAATAAGTCCTTCAGCATTTAGATTCCAACCATGTTCCTTAACACATTCGTTCCCCTCCCCCATGTACAAACACTGCTGCCAAGGCTGTATATGTGGCTGAGGGCCCTGATAAATTAGAAGTATTTTAAGAGTATACCTAAAAATAAGAAGTGTGAATGTGAGCCATGTCTTGACACAAAGTGCCAGTCAGTGTCAAACCTGGGATTGTGTATCCATTAATGAAAGAATGGTTTATATTTGAGTAACTAGCTAATCTTCTTTGAGAAGTAAACCAATGGTTTAGTAAGTAAGGGCCCCACCACACAAATACACAGGCAACAGATCTTACAACTTTAAACAATGAGATGAATCCAAACTAATCTGGGTTTACTTAAATCTCATTGAAATAATGAGATTTTGGTGGATTTCCATTGACGGCAGCCATGTTCAACATTTTATGTGAATAACCGTACAGATCAACAACCTATGTACAAGGACTGCACATGTATGAATTCTCCTTTGACCTGGAGCCAACTCAATGTAATCCAATATAATTGGTTTTATGTGTGTCTGCAAACAGGGATAAATCACATTTCAGCTATGATGATGAAACACTGATTTCTATGACTTAACTGAAGTTATCAATATTACTTTTTCTTAATAAATAACAAAGAAATAGATTTTTTCAAAGGTGAAAAAACTTCTTCCAAACAAGTGTATTATTTTGATGTTTTTTCTTACTCCTCAATCACATGACTAGTTGCTTTGAATAAAAGTCTTCTATATGCATGCAATGAAATGCAAAGAGAGTGTTACAATGTAGAGTTGATCTGAGCAGAAAATATCTTCAGGCTGAACTTTTTTAATGATTCCTGATTTTGTTCATTTCTACCTGCCTGCTCTCTTAACATTACACTTATTCAATGTAAGTATTGCATGATAAGTACTGGCCCCACTAAAAGTGCTATTAAAAGTTTAATGTAATTAAACAACAAACAGACAATAGTTTATCTAAACTCTGAGGACAGTACCAACAGAAAAACTCATGCATGATTCCACCGTTGTATGAGGAATATATATGGAGATGGATGCTATCTTTCAAAAAAACACCCCAAAACATTTTTGCCTTGTTTTCTAAATGTGAAAACCCTTCAGAGAGTTTCCCAAGATGGTTGTCAGCAGAAGACTGCTCGTATTTAGACCATGAACATTAGCAAAGCTTGTTATTATTGTGGTGAATCTTTCCCTAAGGCTCTGTCTGCACCCAGCTTGGTTCTCCTGGAGTTTTCCCACTGCTGAAAATACAAGTTAAGCTTTATAAGTGGTGGCAGCAGTGGGAGCCGTCCCATAGCCACTGGCATTTTAAGTATGGCATTGTTAAAACTTGCTTTGCGCACAGTTACACAACAGGCTAGTTACAAGGTGGGGTAACCGAAAGAAAAAACAGCCCATTTTCTCTAATATCCAAATAACCTAGAATTGCTGAGCTTGCTGAATGTGCACTACACACACTACTGTACTTAAGAACATACTAAGTTGTCTTATATTGGATCAGGCCACTGGTCCATATGGCCCAGTGCTGTCAGCTTTGGCAGCTCAAATTTCAGGTAAAATTCTTTTCTCACCCTATTTGGAATTCCCTGGTATTTCCTGATGGTCTATCATCCTACTAACTGGGTCTATCATCCTAGTACTAACAATGCCTAGCTCTACTTAGCTTCCAAAATAAGTCAAGAATTGGTGTATTCAGGGTGGTATAAGAAGAACTGACAGTAAGAAAGTGTCTGCTTCTCCATATTCCCAAGATTACAAAGGGCACACTGCTAAACGTATGAACTGGGCACAATAACTTCTGAGTAAGTCAATAAGCCCAAAACAGATCACTGCGCTGAAAAAAGAACAACATCTCTTTGCTTTTGCCAGTTTATGACGAGCAAGCAAAAACACACAAGCAGTGTAAAAAAAATAAATCAACATCACTAAAATAAAGAAAATCATGTTGTCTCCTCTTTCCCTCCATAGCAGACATAAAGCACTCACTCCTCATAAAAAGAACTGAGAAAAGGAACCCAACATGAAGAACTGCAATATTAAGAGATACTTTATGTAGTCTTACATAGAGGTCTACTTGCTACATATATTTTTTGACAATACAATCAGAATACTAAAGCTAAGGGATGAAAGTATTTTTTTATCACTTAAAGGGAATGTAAACATGGCCTCTGGAGATCTTTGAAGCACAAAATTGGGAACGTGTGCTATAGTTAACTTAATTTTGTGCCAAACCAACAGTTCCCGTATGTATGAGCCTCAGAATATCATAAACTATTCTGAAGTTGAAGCAAATGCTTCTTCTTCATGCAATTAAAGTACATAATAAGTTTTTGCAAGTTAAAAAGAGATGAAGTATTCTTAATCACTGGGAGACTCATTTTCCCTCACATGTTTTAGTCACTGACCCTACTATACAAAATTAAACGTGTTTAAGGATACAGCAATAGCTCCAAGCAGAGATTGTTTTAGGTGACTGACATACTTGTTTGAATCAGACCTGTCCTGAGGTGACTTTTGTCTCTCAAAGAAGAGGAGAACCTCAGCTGTGGATTGAGGATCAAGACGTGTGGCAGCCTTTTATCTTCTTGATTTATGTGAAAATAAAAAGGCAAGTAAAGTAAAGTAAAAAAAACAGGTTTACTTCTATTGTTTGATACAAACCTAAACCTTCGGAGGACTGGCAAGCCACTGGAAAGGGCTGGTCTTCCTATGAAGCAACCAGAGAGTCTGATTCAGTCAACAGATCCAAAAGAATCTGAACACACTTTTAAATAGTTTGAAGTCATAGAGGAGAATGGATGCAATTTTATATTTGCTGACTTCAAGCATCTTTGCTATCTACAAGAACAACAGTTGGGAATGCGTTTGATGTCTAAGTGAAGACTTTGGGCCTAAATCCACTCTGTCAGCTAATGCAAGGGGACTTTCTCCATTCTCTGACAGCCTAGTTTTGCTAACAGAAGCTGTTATACCAGCAGAATAACCTGACTGATATTTAAGTTTAAAAGTGCACTTCTTGATATTCTTTCAAATTGATGCTCCCATCCAAAAACAGAATAACCTGTCCAGTGAAAACATTCCTCTTATCACTTATAGGCTTTATCTACTGTTTATACAAATTATGATAAGATCATGAGATCATTTCTCTTCCCCATTTGTTTCTCTTAAAATTATACTTAATTCTTAATGAATTCTTTAACCACAGGTATCAAATGGAACTTAAAGGTAAATTAGCCTTGTGAAGACCTGTGATGTGGCCAAATATTTGCTCACATTTTTGTCCTATCTATTACAGTTCGAAGTGGCACTGTGAAGTTAGAGGCACAGGAACAGTCAATGTGAAGCCCTAAACTGCAGCATACTTATCATGTATGTAAATCCAACATTGAAAACAGCAGAAAGATGTAATTTTCTTTAGCAGAAGCATGCATGTCTCCACCCAGTT
Organism: Iguana delicatissima; assembly: GCA_948472985.1. Classification (NCBI taxonomy): domain Eukaryota; kingdom Metazoa; phylum Chordata; class Lepidosauria; order Squamata; family Iguanidae; genus Iguana; species Iguana delicatissima. The sequence continues at coordinate 38,821 of CAOKZL010003712.1, read as the reverse complement.
TCAATGTTCTTAAAGCAAGGGGTGCAGCCAAATGGGGAGGGGGCAAAATGAGGGCATTGCCCATCAATAAGAATTCTGCTTCCCAAATGTATTTCTCCTCCAAATCTCAAAATTTCTAGCATTGCAGGAGTGAGACAATGAAAACTGCTCACACCTAGAATTCATATATTAGCTATGTTTGCATCTCCTTGGTCACTTCACCTATTTGTTTTTTGTTTTTTGATGCCTAAACTCTATTTCTGAGTATTCCATTGAAGTGTTGAGTTACTTCAATGCTAGAAATTTGGAGACTGAAGGAAAATTCCACTGGGAGTGAGCAAAATTCATCTTTGGGAGATAATGCCCTCATTGCTGCCTGAAAATACACAAGTCACAAGTTGTTCCAAGCTCATATTAGGGAGGGGTGAGAATTTTGTTTCGGTTAATTTTCTATAATGATTTACCATAATCTGCAAATTTCTTCATATGCCAGATGAAAAGAATTTGAGGTATTAAAAATTCTGAGACAAAGATTTTTCCACAGAGACCCAGGGCTTTGACTGCTTAACTCTTAACAAGTCTGGGAATGAACCAATGCATAGTCAACTATATTAATTTTCAATTAGGCTTATCACTACTTTTTTCATGAGAGGTTTCTCACTTTCACATCTGTTCTGCATACAGGTATAATTGAGAGCCAGCATGGTATAGTGTTTGAGCACTGGACTACGACCCTAGACACCAGAGTTTGATTCCCTGCTCGGCCATGGAAACCCACTGAGTGACCTTGGGTGCATCACACACTCTCAACCCCAGAAAACCGCATCATAGGTTCACCTTAGGGTCACCATAAGTCAGAAACAACTTGAAGATACACAACAACGACAACAAAAGCAAGAAGAAAACAACACAGTTCTCTCCTTGTCAGAAACAGAGATATCTATTGAATTTCTCCCTCACAGATGAAAAAGATTGTTGTTTCTGCTTTTTTTAAAGAATTCAACAAAATCTGCATTTTTTCATATCTAAAAGGGGAAAAATATGGCCTCTTTCAAGAAAAAGTCAAATGCAGGAAAAATGCAGAACTGGTAGATCTCCTCACCCTTAGCTCATTCAAGTCTTTTCACAGTTCTCTGCTCCAAGGATCTGGAGGCTCTACCTTTGAGCTATCCAAAAGAAGCTGGACACAGACTCAGGTATGGTCAGAAAGTGGGCAAAAGATGTACATCATTGTTATGTGCCTTCAAGTCAGCTATAATCTATGGCAACCCTATCAAAGGGTTTTCTTGGCAATATTTATTTCAGACGAGGTTTGCTTTTGCCTTGCTCTGAGGCTGAGGGAATGCGATTTCCCCAAGGTGACCTAGTGGGCTTCCATAGCTGAGCCTCTGAGATTCAAACCCTGGTCTCCCAGAATCCTATACCAACATTCAAAGCACTATACTACACTGGCTCCGGTAAGGCCAGGCAGTATGATGCAACTATGCCTGCACTCATCCAACTGCCCATAGCATCTACACTTATCCTATTACTGCACCTCCTCAGAAGTTCTGCAACTTTGTACTTTGAAAATCCAAGAGACTGGTTTGACAAGACATAACCATGGGATAAAAGAAATGAGTTATATACCAAGGGCAACAATGCCACCACTATACAATTTTGACTCTATCTGTCTCCAAGTGGGCTTTCATGAGCTGCTATAAGTAAAAATGTACAGAGGTACCTATGTTCCAAGACTGCGCTCCTGTGTAAAATGACTTCTATAGGAGCAATCACTTCACTACTAGGTTCAGTCTGTTTTGCCCAATTTTGAGCTATCTTACCTGTATAACATTTAATTACACAGGTTAGGGAATTTCATTGCCTGTAGAGAACTGTATATTAATGAATATTTTGTACTGGAAATACATCTACTATGTTTTCTCTTGTTAACCCATGTGCATGGTAGGGAGGATTTAAAAGCCTGGTGATGGGATTTCACCACTTCCTCAGTGTTTACTACTAAGTACCTTCATACCTCATTCCCTTAGTATTTAAAAGGAAAAATGAAAATAGATTTATCTGCACAGTATGCATAAGCATGATTCTTAAACTAAACATTCATTGGAGATTTACAGTGAACAGATAGAGTAAATAATTTCTTCATTAATGGCTTACAACTTCAGTCTATGTTTACTGTGAAGTAATACTATTTCCTCCAACAACATTGATATCCCAAGTAAAATATTCATATGATTGCAGTCCCAGCAGAATCCCAATGAAATCTCACAACTTTTTATGAACAAAGAAAAACGTTCACCTATAAGGAAAAGCTCAATAAAATGTAGAATTGCAGGTTGGAAGGTCTAATCCATAAAACATTACCTACATTGCTACTATGAAGTTTGGCGAGGTTAAAATGACTTGGAAATCAAAATCCTCTGACTTTCATGCACCATTAATCAGGATATGTGAATTATTACAAGCTGGTATGTTAACATGGTTTCTGTTTTGTAGTCAGCTTGCACACAGGTATATTTATTAAAAAGCCGACAGATCTGAAGTACTCGGAACAATGTGTGGTGCCATATGGTTGCTGTTATAGTTGTGTGTCTTCAAGTCAATTCTGACTTATGACAACCCCGTCACAGGGTTTTCTGGGTCTGAGAGTACGTGATGTGCCAACATCACAAAGTTTTCATGGCCAAGTGGGGAATTAAACCCTGGTCTCAAGGTCATAGTCCAATGCTCAAATCACTACATCATGCTCATGCACCATCTGAAATTACAACAGATTGATTCCTCGGCCTCTTATGTCCAAAAAAACAAAACAAAGCAAAACACAGGGTCTATTCCATGTTAAAATTAAGAATTATCTACTAAATTATCAAATAATTTTGTGTTGTAGTTCTCAAAGTCAGAGACAAAATATTACACACACATAATAATATATTATCAATGTCAACTGACTGATAAACATTCAAAAAATCGTAAGACTGAACTGACTTGTGCTTAAACTTAAAAAACAACAACACCAATTCATTGTAGTTCAATTTGCTGCATTTTTATACATAGAATTTTAAAGGGTTCAAAACATGCATCAAATCCATCTGTTTTTAATCACTTGCTAGTGCATCAAGGCTGTTCCCATAAGCACATGTACTTGAAAGCAAGTCTCATGAAAACACTTCCTTCAGAGTAACCATGGAAGTTTACAGACTGATGCCTACCAGTTTTGTCTCACTGCAAAGTAATGCTGCACTCATTTTACAATAGGAGGTCATTTACTGGGATAACATCATATGTTGAACTAGGGGCCACACATGATTGGCTGCCCTTTCCCCAGCAGCTGTGGTCATGAAATTCACTGGCAGCTCCTGTTCAGACTAAAGTTTATCTAGAACGTCCTACATCCACATACATCACTTCTGGGAGAGATCTCGTCTTTTTTATATCTGGCAGCTGTTTGCAAATTTTACTGTAAACAATTATCAGCATGACAAAAATATGCTTTGCAACACAGAGTGGATTTTATTTTTTTCTCCAATATATATTTAAATTGTTTTTGTAATCCAATAGTACTTTGATAGTGGAATTCTTACTTGTGTTTTAAACACGGCAACTTTTCTGTACTTATTTTTAACCTTGTTAGAAGCTATCCTGAGTCTCAGTTTTGTGAAATAAGCAAATAAATATATTTTTATTGCTATACTGAGTTTTAAATGGTTTTTATCTTCAGTATTTTAAATTTCTTTGTAAAACCAGTTTTGCCCTCTGCAGCTTTTGAATACTTTGTTTCATTGATCATTTATTTTATTTATTTTTATGTGGATTTTGTTTTTTTTAATTGTATATCATTTGGATTGCTACTAGCCAGGATTAATAGATTTTAGAAATTAAAAACCTAGAAATAAACAAAATAAAAAATAAATTGGCTGACATCAGTATGCCATCATGATGTAGTGGCTGAGCAGCAGTCTAGACCTTGGAGACCAGAGTTCAATTCCCTGCTCAGCCATGGAAATCCGCTGAGTGACCTTGGGCATCTCACACACTCTCAGTCCCAGAAAACCCTGGGATAAGTTTGCTTTAGGATTGCCGTAATTTAGAAACAGCTTGAAGGCACACAACCACAAGTGTGGGGACAGAGAAATGTTTTCTTCTTTCTTTGCAAGAAACCTGTAATGCAAGATTTGTACAACTTTACATGAAGAACACACAGTTTAGATAACTTTACAAGTCTGGGACAGCTTAAGGGGTGACCCAGAATTATATCTTAATGAACAAACCAACCTTGGACCTTGGTCCTGCTAAAAACAGATCTCTAAGGGCCTAATCTCAGCTTAATCCGTGTCGAGGAGCACATACAAAATGAGTAAGGTTTTTTGTTTTGTTTTTTGTATTCCCACATTTCATTTCTGTGACATCTGGGGAAAAAGCCAAATACCAGTTCCCAAACAGAAGACATTATCCATGCAACAGAAGTCAAAATGAATAAGGCTAAGGCTGACTGCGGACAACTATCACAAGGGAGCAACTGATTACTGTATGCGTAAATGTGAGACTGCAAAAACGTGAAAATATTAGAGCAAACAGTGAAAAAATCAACCATGACAAAGACAATATAGCAAATTTTTAAAATCACGCTTCATGCTTGAAAGGAATTATCACCACCATCATCTTAAGCGTGTTAAATAAGGGGCAGGAAAAGGAAGATGGCCCAAGTGTGCTTCAGGGAATGCAGTTCCCAGTCTCCTAAGAATCAAAAGATATTTTGCAGCGATATCATCTTTCTCACCTGGACTAATAGCAATGGGTTGGTAGGTGGGAATGGAAGAAGCCATGGGAAACAATTAGAATTTCTGTGTTGAAGGAGGGAAATTGCACAAGCTTGTCTAGAAGCAGCCTAAGTCCCAGTAGGAGGGTTGTGTAAAATGCTGGCAACTTTGACATAAGCCATTTGCTATCTATATAAATATATACATGCACATATGCACATACACAAACCCCAACAAAAAAAAATCTCAGATTAGCAAATAAGAGAGTGACTGCTCTGAGAAAGCACACATCAATGCTCGTACTTTGTAAAGAACTTTCAACCTTTAGTTGGATTCTGTTCTGTCACATCTTCCGTGGCAACACATAAATTTAATACTCCCTTCCAGTTTGAAGTGAGCCAGCACAGTAGACACAAGAATTGTTTCTGAATTGCTGTGTGAATCAAACCTATTGCCTGACAGGATTGTTCTAACTCCAGAACATCATTCTGTATTACTTAGGAGGAGAGTGAACTAGAACCTAACCTCATGAAGAAACCATTCTGTACTTTACACCCAGTAAGAGTGTACAGTAAGAGTACAGTAATTGCACATTCATTTTCACAGGACAATAAACAGAGTAGTATTACTAAAACTATCCCGAGGACAGTTTTAGTAACACTACTGTACCTTGACTTTCTGAGGAAAAATCCTTATCATTTATACAGGTATGGTTTAACAGATCACAAAGAAGGAAAGCTAATTTCATATTTTAAAATGACTAATGTTTTAAAGATGCTGCCCACCCTGATCATTAGAAATGAAGATGAACAACAAACAACAGATTATTTTTGTAATATACAGTTCTCATTCCCTGAATGCATTAACCATGGCTCAGATTTTCACTCTACCCAGATACATGCTGATCTATGGAATGATACCCACTGATATGGAATTACAGTAAAAGATAGGGGTTGAACACGGAATGGTAATAATGAATTGTGCTAATTATTGGCAATGTTACAACCTGTCTGATGAACCATAATGCTGTTGCTGGCATTTTTTAAAACTGATTTTTTTTTAAAGAAAGTAATAAATACAACAGAATTTTTTTAAAAAAGGAGTCAGGGCATTTTCAAGTTAAAACCTGTTTAGTTTTCCAGCTTCAAACATTAAAAGATCTGACGAAATACACACTTAGGGACAAAAAATGTGAAAAAGAAACAAAAAAAATGTCTACACAGTGACAGACGTAATACTCTTTGACTAGAATAATGACCCCACATTCTTCAGAACCTGTTTGAATAACTCATGTTCATAACTGTAGCGCACCAACTTGCATTACTATTAAATAAGTACCCCAATCAATTCATTCTATCTGTTTTTCATTATCACAGAATTCACATGTATCTCAAACCTACAAGCGTTCAAGAGGTTAAAATCACCTTGGCCTCTTCAATTAAACCAGAGTGAGATTATTTCCTATTCAGTACACATTTCAAATTTTCAACAGTATTTCTTAAACAATTATTCTCAATATTCTCAGACACTGTAAGCTGGCTTTTAATATATAGCACCTTTGCATGACGGGTTTATAAACTGTTGCATAAAAGCTAAGTGGTGTCTTTAAAGTAAAATCCTCATATAATGAAGGGGAAATGGAAGATTTTCACTACAGTATTGCTCTTAAACTCTCTGGAGTCCTCACTGGATGCTGATTTTAACCTGAAACTGCTTGATCTTAACTTGAAAACAGATCGTCCCATGACACCTAAAACTATTAACAAATCTCTTGTGGAATAAGCACTAATAAAGCAAGTCCCTGTCCACAAAAGTTTATGCTACAATTAATATCTCAGTATCTGTGGTGTCACACATTTCTTTGTTTCTGGCATGAAAAAGGCTATTCATCTGTAACATGATAGCATTTATTTCTCAAAAGACTATATTATTTTGTAAAAAATGGTGGAACTGTAATAGAAGTGGGAACTTTAGATACAATGTAACTTTCCTTGTGAACTGAGATGGTATTTCTCGGATTGTTGTTAAATATAAAGGAAGTGTGTGTGTCTGTAGGTATGCATTTGATTGGACAATCAACAAATATCTAATGGTGAGAAAAGAGAGGATTTCAACATGGTATTCCAAAGTCTATTTTTAACACAGACCATCATTACCACTGGAAGAATATGATTGTGAAAAGCACTGAGTAGGCCATTAGCTTTAAAAATAAATTAAAATCCAATCCTTCCTTCTTTAGAAGGAAAAAATCACACACGAACAGAAATGAAAGGTCAAATGTATCTTTTCTAGTTAGGTTAATTCTTAAAAATTCAGATTTAAGAAATGCATTATTTTTATTATATTTTTTAAAAGAAATGTAACAGTTCAACCTGATCTTTAAAGTAAAGAGGTTTTCTGATGGATGTTTAAGTTCCACTGAGTTAAACAGGAAGTTGACAAACATGCTCAAACGTCTCCCAATGAAACCAGAGCACTTAATTTTGACCTCATTGTACATTTTGTCTGAAGGTCAAGTGAATGAACTCAACAATCTTGTACGTGTCTACAGAGAAGTAAGTCTTACTCACTGCAAGAGCGTGTACTTTCTAACAAGTACTTCACTCAAGACTGCAGATGAAATTATTTTTGCCACTTACATCTCTGCAACCCAAGTGTGTGAAATTCAATCAGATTTAAAATTTCTCAGTTCAATTGTAAGCACAATTTTCTAAATTCTGAACCTTTTATTTTATTGCCTGAACATTAACCACTCACTCTTAACCCTGTTTCAATACTGGAATTTCTCTGATTTTTAACCTGAGAAAAAACAGCAAAGCTTGTTTTTTGTTTTAATAACATAACTCTGATGAACTCAGCCTTATACCTTTAAACCACAGCCGCTTTGAACTTTGTCTTTAAAATTCATTTATGATCTGTGTCAGCAAGAGTCCACCTCATTATCAGCCTGGAAAACTAGATTAATTAAACATTTTGTACCTAATTCTGAACATCAAATATACAGAGCTGTAAATATATGATATCAATTTAGTGTTCAAATACATGATTTCAACATAAAACCAAAACCCAGACGTCACTCCTGCTTCCATTTTCAGTGAGATGCTGCTAGAAGTTCTCTTTGCTTAAAGGTGAAAACTGGATTCATCTGCACTGAATTAAGTCTGATTACTCTTACGAATGAGGTATAGCAAAGTATTTTAAAAGAGCGGGAAGAATCTGACCCAGGTGCACAGCTACCAAAAACACAGGGTGTGAATCCATTTTTGCATCACTTTCAACAGTATAAGAATAAAATTTAACACTATAGAATGCTTTTAATGATGAGAGGGCAGTCTAGTTCTCAGTGGTCTAGAAACGAACTCATGTGAGTACTGTTCTAACCAGATCAATAGGTACCTCCTCTTTCAGTCTTTCAGTCTTGGCTGTGAATATTCTTACAAGTGTTACAAACTGTCAATATATGAGTATCTACTTATCTTGGTTTTAGGTAATATCTTTGTTAGAACTGAACTTGTCAGCCTATCACCATACCCACGGGGTTTGCATTTCTATCACTATTCATACACACAATCTGCTAATTCCTAAGTATAAATGTCTGTCCACAGGCATTTCGTTCCATGTATCTAATTAATGAAGCAGAATCAGTCTATGAAAGCTTATGCCACTAAGTTTTCCCTTCTCAGTCTCAAAGGTGCCACAGGATCTCTCTGCACATTGTCCGTATATCTGTCATCTACTTATACGTGGCCTTATAAGTGGTGTTATTTACTATTACCTTCTATTGTATTGTATCCCTTATGTTTCTCCCAATATTACTTATTGTCCTATTAACACTTTTTTGATTATCGGTTTGGAGTTTTTTTTTCTTCTGCTTTTCCATTGGTGTTTTGCTTGTTTTGGAGAGTGTCTTTGGATGAAGAGCACCTTTCTTGCATGGATGCGCATCAGGACAAAGACTTAACCCCTCTTCCATTCCCACTATAGTGCCCTACAGAGTAGTACAGAGATACAATGCTCTCTTGGATATTACAAAAATATATACTCTGAGTAGGGCTCCTATGAAGATAAATGTCACAACAGTGCAAAAAATATATCTCCACTTAAAAGTCTTAATAAACAGGAATGGAGCTTGGGTTGCTCCATTCCACCACTACCCAGAATGCTGCACTTTAGACTTGACTACTCCATATCCCAAAGTCCTTTGTCAGTCATAGATGCATCCCCTTCCCCACCAGCAAAAGGGTTTCACTGGCTTAGACAGACAAGTCCTATAGAAAGAAAGAATCCTTCCTAATCCTCACCTCTGAAAGCAGTTCAGAAAGTGAACCAAAGTCAGAATAAGGTTTAAAGAACCCATGTAAGAAAAGAGTGGGTTTTTTTTAATTTCAGGAGGAACAGAATTAAAAAAAAAGAAACAAGTCAAAAGAAGGCTAAGGAAAAGGTTAAGGGAAACAAAGACCATTAATTCACTTTAGAAAAAGAAACATGACAGAAAAAAATATCTGTGGATTAAGCAGTAAGAGAGTGCGAGCGTCCCAAGGGAAATTTTTAAATGCAACATATTTCTTAAGAATTCATCAGATTCCTCTATGGAAAAAAACCTAACCTTAGGGAAGACCACCCTCTCATCACATATAGGAGGAGAAACCCCACACCACTCTTCAAAGAGAACTGGGGTATTTATTTTCCTTTCATGCGGCGACAGTTAAGGATTTTTTTTTAAAGTCAGCAATGAAGCCATGGCCGATATTAAGCCGATTACCGTCGCGGGAAAGGGACCGCCAGCGAGACCCGCAGCGGCGGCCGGCCACCCAAGCCCAGGCGCCTTTCCCTCAGGGTCCGGCTCCGCTCCTCAGGCTCCCGCAAAAAGGACTCCCGAGGCCAACGGAGCGGCGCCCACCGAGGAAGCGACGCCGGGAAGGTGGCCAGCGAAGCCCCTTCTCCTCCGGCCGGACGGGAATAGGACGCACCCCGAACAGAAACGGGAACAGCGAAGCGCCCTCTTGCCTTCAAAAACGAAACGAACCCCTGGGGTCGCCAGAAGTCGGCAGGCGACTCGAAGGCGCGCACACTTCTTTGCCCGCGAGGTGTTGGGCGGGAGGGGAGCCGGGAGGGCAGAGAACGTCCCACGAGGCGAGCTTCCCCGGAGCTCCGGCTCGGCCGGCCTAGCCAGCCGGCCCTCGGGCTTCCTTCGCCAAGCCCCAGGGAGCGCTGCGGGGAGCTTTACGCGCGCAAACCGGGCGCCTGCTTTGGCCGAAGCGCGCGCGCCCGGAGAGGAGCGAGGCCAGAAAGCAGCGGGCGGGAGAGCGAGCCGTGCTGGGTAGGATGCAAGTGTCTTAGTAAGCCGGCCCGCCTCAGCTCGCCGCTCCTCCTCCTCCTCCCAATTCCCGTGGCCAGAGAGATCCTATTTCCCTCACCTGGCGCAACGGGGGAGCTCCGCGCCACCCTGGAGGAGGGTCCCTCTTTGCTGCGACTGCAGCGGCCGCAGAGGCAGGAGGAGAAGAGCCAGCGCCCCCCCCTCTCACACACGCACCGTCGCCACACCGCTCTTTGCTCCTTCTTCTCGCCGCCCGCGCGCGGCACCTGCCCTCCCGCGCGCGCTCCGTCCTGGGCCTCTTCCTCGGGGCACCTGCCTCGCCAGGAAGACTCCGGCGCCTGGGAGACTCGAGCGGGGAACTGCGGCAGGAAGACGGGCGCGAGCAGGTCGGTCCCCCCCGCCGCCCCGCGCGCCTTTGCAGGGAGGGAGCGAGAGAGGGAGACCGTCCCTCAGCCGAGGCGCGTCAAAGCAGTCTCAGGTAAAACCAACTCGGGGGGGGGGCCGCCCTCAGCGCAGGCTTTTAGAGGGTGGGGATGGAGCCTGCGGCTACGACTTGAGCGGGAGTCAGCGTTTCTGAAGCCGCGCCGGGGACGGCAGAGAAGAGAGGGCTTTCCTTCCGAGGAAACTCGTCCAGGACCCGCCGAGAGGCGAAGCCCGGCCGCGCTCGCCCTGAGACGATTCCCTCTTCTCCCCCTCCCTTCCTCAACACCTGCTGCCGCGGCCAGACTGCAGCAGGTCAGCGGAGGGGGAGGACTTTGGAAGCGCCGAGCTACCAAAGAGAAGCCAGGCGCGCTGGCTGTCCCGCCCACCTCCTCCGGGCTCGGACCCGCCCAGAGAGAGGCGGGCGGGCGGGAGGGCGCGACACGCGCGCGGAGGGAAGGAGAAGCCCCGAGACGGCGAGGCTTTCGCGCTTCGGGAGGGAGGGGAGTCTGTGGTCCTGGGAGAAGAAAGGGCCGCAAAGGTAGACGCGGGAGGGCGATGGAATCCCACCGCATTTTAGAAGAAGTCTTGTTTTCTTTCGTCCGATGCGTCTGAGCATCTCTTGGGGAGGGATCTGTTTCTTTTTTTGGGTGAGGGCGAAGGTGAAACGGAAAGACCTCTTTCTCGGAGGGGAGATGAGGGCGGTCCAGAGGAAAGTTGGGGAGGATGGACGTTGAAGTGTGTCTCCCCTTAGCCCTTCCTCCCTGTGAGAATCCGGGAGCCTTTCAAAGCCCGTCCTCCCTCCCCTGGCAAGAACGATCCGAGTTAAACCAAGGATGCAAACGTCAACATTTTTCACGGGTTGTAAGTTAAATCCTGTCGGGTTTCCTAGAACGCAGTGGAACTTACTTTCAAGTAAACAAGTAAGGCCATTCCCGCACTAGCCTGTTATAGCGCGATGATTCCACTTTCAACATCCTCTGCAATCCTGGGGTTTGCAGTTTCGGGAGGGGCCGCCTGGCCCCAGGATTCCAGAGGATGTTGAAAGTGGAATCATCGCGCTATAACAGGCTAGTGCGGGAATGGCCTAAGAGGGTGAAAACGAACTGGTGGAGTAGTGCCCAGTATCCCGCAAGTTTTAGCAGCGCTTCTTGGAAACCTTGCTTTCGTGGACTACAACGCCCAGAATCCTCAGCCAACACGGCCACTGGCTAGAAAAGGGAAACATTCCCTAGGTTTTAGTCCGTTCATATGAAAAAGAAAGCGAGAAAACGGGATGCTTGTCGCCCGGTTGGTTCTCAAAGAGGCGGAAATTCTCCAAACATTTGTTTTGGGCGTTGGGGGGGATGTGAAAATACTGATTTTGGCGAGTTGATACTTGACGCTATTGCTTTCAATATCTTGTAAGTAAGAGTTAAGATTTTAAAAAGACAGAGGCTTCTGGCACCTTGAAGATAAACCGGTCTTACCTGGCATAAGCTTTGGAAGACTGCAGCCAGATTCATCAGATGCATGGCTGGGCTGCCATCCACCAGAGTTTATGCCAAATAAAATTGGATTGCCTTTCGAAGTTTCAGGAAACTAATTGGTTTTTGCTGGCTGCATCCCCTCCCTGAAAAGTTAACATTTACAGTTTCAACAAACACTTTTCCAATAGTATTGAACACCTCCCACTCACTCAATGGCTTTTAATTTTTTACATTTTTAACACAGGAAAAGGCACAGTGCAGATTCTAGACTGGTAAATGTTTAAGCTTCAGAAAGTCCAGTTAGCAATCCTGGTACTTAGTCAAAAAAGTGTTCAGTTCCGAGCATCATGACAGTTCCAAAACGAACCAAATTGGGACCATATGATGGTATTTGGAAGGCCATCACAGGGATGACCTTTGTTTCATAGTGTAGTCAGCACATACGTTATCGTATTCCTACCTAGCTCAGTCATAATGTAATTTAGATGTATGTACAGGCAACATCTCAGTAACAAGGTTAGCGACTGAGCTTACTGGTGAAGAACACATGTATTTGGATTTTCCTGAAGGCCTGAGCCTGATAAAAAAATGTTATTTATCATATGACTTTGTCCATCATTTGAGCGTGCATGTGAGTTTTTAAAATCCATAACCCCAATGTTCACAGAAAAAAAAAGTTCCTTGTTTTTGGATACTGAATGCATGTGCAAAGCATCTGGAGAATAAAAACTCCTCACCTTTGCTTTGTGAAAGCTTTTCTGAAGACTTTTCTTAATAGGGAGGTATGATAGCATCAATGGGAAAATGAGAGGCTGGGCGATCTGTAGTGTGATGATGACAGGAACTGGCAGGGCGGCAATCAAGTTTTCATCAAAAGCTGCAGTCTTGTGCATGCTAAATAGGTACAGTAGGTCCCACTGAACTACGTTGGATTCAGTTCAGAGAAAACATGCATAAGAATGAATCAAAAGTCAAATCAAGGGTCGTTTAAGCCACACAATATGCTCCTTAAGATGCTTAGATGTGGAGTTTTAAAACTTACAACATTCAATACTGGGAGGGTCGTTTTTAAAAACTTGTAATATAAATACTGCACAAAAAATATGCAAGGATTGATTTGCTACATATTGGTGGTACTTGCTTCATTCACCACTCTGTTGTTTTGGTTATCAACTTGGCATGCCCCTATTGGGTATTCTAAAAACCTGATATGGCAATTCTATTATTTTGGGGGTAGTTCTGCTTAATACTCCCTTGCAATAACATTGAGCTGCAAAGCTCATAATTGTTTTGTTGTTCCAAATTAATGTTATTATGAGGCATGAAATAACATGTGTTTTATAACATGTGTAACATGATACACGTTATTCATGGCCTGAGTCCTCTGGTTAGTTCCTGGTACAATGGCATTTATACTAAGCATTGACTCGCCATTTAATAAATTCAATGGGTCTACTCTAGCTGGGACTACCCATAAAGTCAGACTGTACAGAGTGAGATTAGACAAGAAGCATCATTATATGATGAAATACACTAAGAATATTAACAGTAAGAATAATTATGATAATTGAGAGCTACTGTGGTGAAGTGGTTTGGATGGTTCTTTGGGTATTTTACTACGACTCTGTAAATCAGGGTTTCAGTCCCCACTTGGTCACGGAAACCCACTGGGTGACCTTGGGCAAGCTGTACTCTCTCAGCCTCAGAGGAAGGCAAAAGCAAACCCATCCTGAACAACTGTTGCCAAGAAAACCCTGTGATAGGGTTGCAAAAGTCAGAAACAATTTGAAGGACACACATCAAGAAGGAATAATTATACTGCATTCTACCTAGGCTAAGATTAAATCATTCCCCAGAGGGAAAAAGTCTGGAATTCATAATGAGTCGTCCCATTCCACTATACCATAAAGAGACTGTTTTTCTATAGATTGATCCTCCATTTGTCTCTCTTCTCTGTCCTGACCTCCCTGACTTGTACAAGTTACTCTAGCCATAGCAACCGCCAGTGGTAAGTGAAATAAATAATTTTGGAAATGAATTGCATATGACCTTTTCATATAACATCAATATAGCACTACAATTCATGTTTAATGACCTTGGTTTAACTAGGATTTCCAGCTGGGGGAATATTTAGAATTCCCAGCCAGAGAGCTCTAGCACCTCACCAAATTGCAAACCTCAGGATTGCATAGGATGCAGCATGGTGGTTAAAATGAAATGATACTAATGTAATTGTGTAATGTGAAAGGACACCCGCTGTTAAAATACCAAACTATCCAGCCTTTAATATTGCTAAAAACCTGTAGGATGTGTTCATTCTGTCCGTCATTTTCTTTGCTTGAATTTCCTATCACAAATAATGCAATCCTCACACTATCGCAAATAGCAGATTCTAATTTCAATCTGAAAAGCATATATGCAGTTACTAATGGTATTATCTTCACAGGCTGCTGTTGTCGTAAGACTCAGTGCTTTAGTGCATCCATAATGCCATGTGCTTCAGCAAGAACATGTGTGGCTAATGCTACAGTCACAATCACGTCCACTCAAAATGAAAACCAGGAGAATGATTAAATCAATGTGTTCAGGATTGGGGAAACACCAAAGAGTCTTTCAGCACCTTTTACTAGCATGTTTTAAGCAGCATAAGCTTTTGTGGAGTTACTTTTCTAGATGCATGGAATCTGGGTTGTGGTGTTGTGTGACTTCAAGTCATTTTGGACTTATGGTGACCCTAAGGCAAACCTATCACAGTGTTTTCTGGGGCTGAAAGTGTGTGATGCACTCAAAGTCACCCAGTGGGTTTCCATGGCCGGGCAGGAATCAAACCCTGGTCTCCAGAGTCAACGCACAAACCACTGTAACCATGATGACTCTAATATGTTATGTGCCTTCAAATCAGCTCTTTCTTATGGCAATCTTATCATAGGAATTTCTTGGCAAGATTTATTCAGAGGAGGTTTGCCATTGCTTTTTTTAGGCTGAGAGAAAATGACTTGCCCAAGGTCATCCAGTGGGTTCTATGGCTGAGACGGGATTTGAACCTTGTCCTTCTAGCATCCCAGTGTAACACTCACAGCACTATACCATGCTGATTCTGTGTGGGCAGGTATTTATAAACAAGCTAGGGTGGAAGGGGGTGCAGGGGAATATGAATGCATGAGTTTGATCAACATGCGGCTCAATAAATCTATGTGCTTCTTAGAAGCCCTACTGTATTTATTGATGACTTCTCCAGTGATCAGGACTACAACATAAAATCAAAGCTGTCTTGATTGTAACAGTTGAGGATCAGGTTCAGCTGCATGGGCAGCTGTTGACCTGATAACCATCTAACTAGCAAGATCCCAAATTGATGTTGGAAAATATTCATCATTCACATGGGAGAGCAGCTGTTTCATCATAAGTGTTTATAACATCCATACCTGCAGTTCAACTAGATGATAAGATTTTAAACTCGGGTCATTCTGTTAAAATTAAATTTTAATGCAAATGCCACTGTGGAACGCCTTAAAACAAGGTAATCGAGTGGTGCTTTGAACTCAGTGAGTCTTATTTCTGACAAACTTGCAACTCATTGCACTGTATTGTTACCCTGTTTACTGGGGGTCCTGTGAGGTACACCAAAATGTGCTCAACTATAGGTGGGGAAAATTAGCTCTGAGCACTGCTCTAGCGTTACAAGAGGCAGGGTAACTTAGCAGGATCTTGTAACCCGGTCAGGCCAAGTCAAGAAACAAACCAGTTTGAAAATAATGACTGGTCTTTATTAAATACAGGCACACAATGTAAGCAACACACGCACACAGATAACTAAGGAAGATAAAGGTGTGAGTAAGACAGCGGGATTTTCAGGGGGATAGTTGATTCGGGTGATACAAAACCTGTTCCTGAAGCCCCGAAGAAGATAGAGAGCGATGCTGAGGTTCGGTGTGGCTCAGCACGTGGAGCTGAGGGGAAGCTCACCAAGCAAAGCGGCAGCAAGGCAGGATGGAACTCGGGAGCAATCCGAGGAAGGTCTCGGAATCAGTGGTTTTTATAGGGAGAAGTGTGACTGCAGGCTATGCCTTACTCGGGAACAACAATGAGTTTTGGGTGCGAGACAATGTCTCCGAAAGGTCACAATTTAGCATGATGGAATCAGAGCCAAATTAACAATGTTATTGCCAGTATGTAAATGCGCAATGCTTGACAATGGATGGTTCAACCTTTGTCAAGTTGCCTGCTCGGGGCAGGGAGCCTTTTGTAGGTAGCGCGCATACATAATGTGGTGTTTGCCGGGGAGGTTCCTGAAGCTGTGTTCTGGCTATTTCTGGCTTGCCTGTATTGTTTGAGAATATTTCAGCAGTTAAGTGCCGAGCCTAGTTTCGTGCTTGTCCGGGGGCCTCACAAACACATGGAGAAGGGTGGTAGAAGAAGGCCGAACTATGATATCAAAGTGATATCGGGTGCTATCGCCAAATAGGCCTAAGCTGCAGTAACAGTATGTTTCTGTAAACTAAAGCCCCTCCTAAGAAACAGAGGACATAAAGTTTTACACTCTTTTTTGTTGGAGTTTGTTTTTCTTCCATTTTATTTCAAAGTTGGGTTGTTGTTGTTGTTTTGTTTTGTTTTTGGTCTCTGACTATTGTGATAGATATATTCCAATCTCAGAATGTCTTAATTTCTTCCATATTAACACAGAATACAGAAATGGCCCAGATCAGGGAAAGGAGAGGGAAGGGGTGGTAGGTTGGAATGATGGTCCTGCACTTCCTCTCATTCACCCATCTCCTTCCTTGGGTGTGTGCGGGCAATGGAAGAGGGATTGTGGTGCTGAGAATTCTACATTGGACCCATCATTAGCTGGCCAGACAGCAGCTGGTGGAAGAGGAAGACCAGAGGCCAGTTTTAAAGGGCTGTGCGGCCTGTTTGGGGCCACTGAGAGGGAACGTTCCCCTAGAAAAGGAGTGCGGGGGGAGCTGGGGTTAGAGAAACTCACAAATAAATCTGTGAAAGTGAATGCCATAAATGTGGAGGGTCAAATGTAATTGCAATGTTCTTATCAAGAGCAAGAAGTCATAATACGGGGAATACATCTATGCATGTGAACCTGCCTGAATCTTACAATCACTGGGAGAAATCTTCCTTTCAATTACATCATCCTTACAGATGTGTTTGGTGAGGACATGAGAACTTTCTTGGTGACTGCCCCTAAACTACATCCCAAGGGAAGTTCAATTATCTCCCTCTCTGCTCTCTTTTCACTGGCAGAGAACGACCTTTTTTAACAGGATGCAGTTTTTACCTTTTGGGAGCAGAAGGATTTTTAATAGGGTATGCTGTATTTTTTACTATGATTTGAATGTACTTTATGTACTTTTAACTGTTTCAAATAATGTTTCAATTGGATTGTTTAACAGCTTTTAAATGTTTGTATTACATCTATGTTTTTGCTATATTTTGCTTTAACATATTGTAAGCTGCTACGGGTCCCCTATTAGGTGAAAGACAGCATATAAATTAAATGGAAAACAAATAAGCTATAGAAAAGAGGAAGATATCTGTTACTGGAGGATAGGATAATGGAGAAAGAGAGCTGCTCTCTCTTTAACTGTGTCAATTTTGTTTGTTTCTTGTAAGAAGAAGAGATTCTGGATGGAGAATGTAAATGTTGTGATGGATTAACACAGAAGCAAGTGAGGTCCTTTTTCGTGATCTCTTCCTTACAGTTTTCCTAATCTCCTAGTTCAACAATATTAACAACTACAGAAGCAAAAAATGAATTATTTGCCTAGATCCTGGTCCCTTTGCAAACATGAAGCTCACCCATGGAAGATCCTGGATGGAAATCACAGGGCAAATAGTACAGAATTATGGAAGGGGTTGTTTGGCTCCTCAAAGAGAGTCTATTTACTGCCTTGGTTTATTGTGGAAAAATATGTTTTGGCTCCTAGGATAGCAGGGCAATGTGTTCAATGATTACACCAATGTTCACTGGGCCCATAATATTTCCTGCTTAGATACTATCCTTAATGACAGAATTTACAACAGAATCAATAATGAAGTGAAAGTGCTATTGATAAAATAACAAAGTAAAATTGGTAAAGCTTTCTCTTAGTCCTATCACTATCACGTGTACCTTTGGCAAGGATGTGAAAGACAGCCTTCTTGGTGGCTACTCCTGGGCTGCAGAATTCTCTCTCACAAGAGCTGATCCCCTCTCTGTTCTTCTACTAGCAGCAAAGATGTTTTAATTTAGATAGGTTGTTGCAGAAAGGCTCCTAATGAGGGTGCCTTCTTTTTCTTTGTTTTTCTTCAGCATCTGTTATATTTCAAATGTTTTTAAACAGCTTTCAATTCAGTGCTGTTTAATCTGATAGTTTATTTAATTGTTTTAGAAAGATTGTTTTTGTTTTGGGAGTTTTCCCCCCATTATTATGATCAATTTTACCCGTACTCTCTTTTAATCTTGTTTATAAGCCCCTTTCGGTCCTGTACTGGAAAAAAGCTGGGATATAAATAAAATAAATATTCAATAAATATATGAGCTATTGTGGATTAGGACTCTGGAAGACCAGAGGCTGAATCCATGGTTGGCCACAGAAATCCACTAGTTAATCTAGACAAATCAAATCGAAACAAATCTTTTCAAGAAAACCCCATGATAGGTTCACCTTAGAATTGCCATAAGTTGGAAAATGGCACACAGTAGCAGCAAAGAAATAATACTGTGCACCACTTTGCCAACATCTCAGTAACCTCTGAAATGGCTCTACCACGTAATTGTAATGGAGACCTAGCATGCTTCAAAACTACCTTATCTTTTGTCCCATCTCCCCTTTTCATATAGAATACTTTGCGGTGATATATGTCCTTATGGAGGAACTAAATGAAATTGGGGGTTTAGATCCAATATGTCTTAAATGCAGCAGTGAGTAGGGTTGGGGCACAGGGCCCCTGCAAAAGTGGAAAAATCACAAATACCAAAATGTCTCAACTTTCAAATGTATCAACAATGTTAAAAATAATTTAAAATATGTCATTAAAAATAATTTTAAAATAATTTAAAAACAGAGCAATTAAATGCAGTAGACAAACTATTGAAAGACCTTTCTTTTAAAATATTCAGGTTCCAAAAGCTGGTCAAAATAATTAAGCAAGGAAAAACAAAAACCTTTGCCACAAGTAGAAGCACAGCACCTTGAGAGCTATTCTAACCTCCCTAGGAAGCGAAATCCAGAACATAGGAGCAACCATCAAGAGTGGCCTGCTTGTACCACCACTTCGTGTGTCCATGAAGTTACTGGGACTAACAATAGTGTGTTATATTACTTAACTTACTATGTCTTTACCACTAAGAGACAGGAAGAAGTGCTTGAGGGATGTTTGACTGATCTTCCCTTATCTCACTTTAGTCCTCTGGTTTCCATTTAACATTCTGCTGCTCGGATTATCTTTTTGGCCTGTTGCTTTGATTGTGTTACCCCACTTTAGATATCTCTTCATTGGTTGCCTGTTCTTTTAGGATTCAGTACAAACAGCGTTTTAACTTCTGAGGCTCTGCATGAACTGACTTCCCACTGTCTTTCAACCCTCATTTCTTTAAACTAGCCTGCTTGGGATCTGTGTTCTGGGAACTCTTAAGTTTTTCATTCAACCAAGGATTTTGTCTTCTTGGTTCAGCTTTATCCTTTTTCTGCTTCACGCTCCTGGAACTGCCTTGCTGAACATCTGTGGACTGCTCCTTCCTTCATTGCTTTTAAATCCAAATTTAAGAGCTCTTTTCTTTGGAATGTTAGTTTAATATTGTTTTATAATCTCGTATAAGAACCAGCATGGGGTAGTGGTTTGAGCTTGGACTATGACCTTGGAAATCAATTTCCCACTCAGCCATAGAAACCCACTGGCTGGCCTAAAGCATGTCACACACTCTCAGCCCCTAGAAAACCCTGTGATAGGTTCACCTTAGGGTCTCCATAAGTCAGAAAATGACTTGAAGCCACACAACAAATCCTGTATATTTTGGTTATATGCATTTGTCTGTTTGCTTTATATTGTATTGCACTGCCTTGTGTATTTCCAGCTAGATAATTTGTTTTACAATTGCATTGCATAATCTTATGTTTGTATTACTCCTTCTTTTCCCTATATGTGAGTGTGTTTGACTGTATGCCTTTGGCAGGACTGGCTGTTTGTTTGTTTGTTGTTTTGTTGTTCTTTCACCTGTCAGTTCTCTACATCCTGATGGTGCTATATACATTTTTAAAATATATACATACATACATGGTAGAAATTGGAATAGTGTATTCATATTCCTTTTTTTAAAGAGAGCAATACTATTTTCATTTTGTTTTGTTCCTCTGTGCTAAATTCTGTCTTTAGGATCACTTTCTAAATCAGAAATATTAGGGCTTTCTTTAGTTTCACTGGCAGGATTGATGTTCCAACACAGGATGCCTTGACACTCTGCCATTACTAAGCGGCAAGTAGAATAAATGCTGGAGCTAAATATGTCTAATAGGAAGCAACCAGTTTTATCTGACACACAAAGCATAGATATTCAACTCCATATTGGTCCAGAGTAAACAACAGCAAAACAAACAGTAAAGTGATACATTGTAAGGAGCAACCAAAATATCCCAAAAGATTAATCAGGCTTTGAAGTTTTTGAGAAATGTTATTTGGCAGAACCATGTGAACTTGTTCTGGTGCTGAACAAGGTAACTCCGTTTGTTTGTTTCTTTGATTTATTGATTTATATCCCACCTTCTTCCCAATATACAACCAAAAGCAGCTTACTATATAAGTTCATGCCCTCCTCTCCCTTTCTCTAGTCAATACTCCCCTCTGAGGTTCATCTCAGGAGAAAGGTGAAAAAAAATAAGATAATCTGTTTGTTTCTTTTCTTAATGCAGTGATGTGCCCTACCTATCTTTATCCCTACTTTACTTTTATTTTCACTATTCATTTTGAGGAAGGTTTGTGGGGCTAGGATAAGAGAGACAGGTTGTTTTCTATCAGTATGTAAAATTAAATGTCTTAAAAGGGAGCTTATTCCATTTAAATAGACATAGGATTGCAACTCAAGCCACAAAAAATGAAAGTGTAAACCCAACTCCATTGTACCCAAGACAACATGATCATAAGGCAATCTAAATACATAGGTGTTTTTTTAAAAAAATTGCTTTATGTTAGTTTAAATGTCTAAATGGGCTCAATCTTTTAAAAGTTGTGTTCATCAGCTTAACTATGCACGCTACCATTTGTTCATATTTAGTTTATAAAGGACTCCAGGTAAATGTCTTGGTTCCATTTGTTTGATTTCCTTTAGTATAGCTGGAATCAATGGGGGTAGCAAGTGCTTAACCTTAGCTGGTACTTTTCTTTATTATTTTATTTAATATTACTAAGTATTAAATTATAACACCATGTAAAAAGGCATATATTGTCCTCCTCTGTTTCTTGTTTTGAAAAGGTCTACAGTTTGCTCACCTGTAGGAAATCAGAAGGCAAACATCTTTCTGTTTTGTTTTCTGACAACCCTAACAATGAAAACAGTATAATTTGTGTGAGCAGACGTTTTAATTATGGGCTAATTCTTTGAAGTCTGGGCTTGAAGCAGGAAAGAAAGATGCGTTGAAAGAAAAAGAAAAACCATGGCTCAGCTGTACTTTAATTTCAGTCGTTCAGTTCCGTAAATGTTCTCCCCAAGGACACACACACACACACAAAATAATAAGAAGAAGAAGAAGAAAATAAAATGCATAAATACTTTCAGAAAAACTTCCATTAAATATATTTCTAAGAGCATTGCCTTATCTGTGTTTATTCCAGCTAACATGCATTATTGCAACAATTTTTAGATTAGACAAAAATCTGTATTTCTGTGTGTATGTTTTGCTTTTTTTAACAAAAAACATTTTTGCAGATTTCTTTCCTTTGTTTCTCCCCTCCATTACTCCCTTTGTTTTTCCATTAGTTAGTCAGCATGACCCCTCTTAAATTTCATTTTCTGTGTCTCCATGATAAGCTGTAATGGAGTGAAGCAATTTTTATTAGGGGAAAAAATGTTTATAATGCTACAAAACTGGGTCACTAATACTACAAAAATCATTCTTCTTTTCCCATTCTTTAGGGCTTGAGTATACATGGCATAGCTGAAAAAAAAATATTGTAAGCTTAAAAGGAATTTCACAGGAATTTATGGTGATTAAATCTTTTCATTTTTAAATTAAGGAATGTTCTGACTACTCACATAGATCTCTTCACAGGCTCCGCTCTTGGATTTGGCAGAAGTGTCTTGTTCTTGTGATTTCAGACAGATGTTGCTTAAAAAATCTTTATGCTAAGTTTCTGCCAGCATGCACAGAGGCTGTGGTGTTGTAGAGGTCCTGCTGTAAAGGCAAATGGACAGTGCATGTCCACTGTTGTAACTGGAGAAAAAAAATCTTCCTTACACCCTGTGGGACTCTGCTGAGTTGGGTTTAATAGTCCTGTGTAAAACTGAAAATCTGTTCTGCGGACATACTGTAAGGGCCAGTTCCTACATGCATGAAACGTCACCTGATGTCTCATCATTTGATGACTCAACACTTGATGACTCACAGACAGTTGATGAAACGGCTTCATTGAAAATCTTTACTATTGAGGTCATGTAAATGTTTTAGCATTGATTTAGGGAATCCTACAATAGCAATACTTTGCGGAAAACACTTTGCTCTACAACCACTGGTTTGGAAGTACAGTATCAGCTTGGAAGTGCAAAGTGTTGACTTCCTTAATGAGGGTCACATTACACAGTGTGCTTTGTCAGGGATGATCCATTTTGTTTTACCAAGCATGCCACAAATCAAGTTCAAAATGCAAAATGGGACCACTCATGTACTTACTACATTATGGAGGCAGTTAAATCCTCTCCAGCCTTGAGTGTCTTTTGCCATTAGCCAATTGAGCTTGGATGTAGGGAACCTCATAGCAGCAGAAGCACCATAGTTGCAGACCACACAGGACACATATTGAACACCCATGTACTATTCTAGGGATGGTGAATTAGTGGCCATAGAGTTCACATGGCTCTTGTGGCACCTCCAACCCTCAGTGGCCCTCCCAAACATTGATAAAAATGTATTACTTTTGCCCACTTTCCCTGCAAACCTCCTGGCAAAAGAATACTATTTCTTTCATACTTGAAAGTCCTCTTTAAAGCCATTAGTTCAGCCGCTGTTACTGAAAGGTAAGAATGATTCTGTAGTCATTCAGACAATATAAGAAGAGGGGAAGTGAAAAGCTGTGGGATATTTGATCCCTAGGTACACAGAAAGTTAGAAAATGTGAAACTTCAGGGTCGTCCTAAGACACTTCACTTTCTGAGGCAAAGGACGAGATGGCTTCTCTATTTCCTAAAGAGAAGCCCAGGAGACTCGTAGCTGAACCTTATCAGCACTGCTAAGGAGGGCTATTTTATAGAATAGAGAGGGCCATCATGGTATAGTGGTTTGGGCATTAGACTATTACCCTGGAGATCAGAGTTTGATTCCCCGCTCAGCCATTGAAACCCACCTTGGGCCCATCATATGCTCTCAGCCCCAGAAAATCCCATGACAGTTCTACTTTAGAGTCACCATAAATCAGAAACAACTTGAAGGCCCACAACAAGAAGAACAAGGGATACTACACCCTGAAAAATTGTAATTATTATAGTATGATTATGGAAATTATTACAGTTCTGATAGTGAGGAAAAAATAGGCTGGCCGCCTTAAAAAAAAGAAAAAAAACTTAAGAATTAACAAGGCTTTTAAGTAAAGAAGATCGTATAACTCTCAATTTAGGAAAAATGGGCCTGAACAGGAATGAAGGTTATATGATAAAACAAAATTTAAAAGCTGCTCATGTGGTTATTGCTTTAGGGTGGAAAAGGAAATAAATTGGAATAAGTTTTATTTGTTAAAAGAAGGTATGTTATTTGATTTCCTTGGGGAAAGGAAGTTAAAGTATAGCAGGCAAGAGAATCATGGAGAGAGAAATGGAGAACTGTCACTGAGAAAGTAAAACAAAAATCAGGATATGAAGATGTGATAAATTTGATTCCATATCTCTGAAAATGATTTTTGACTTAAATGGGTGTTTGATCTTCTGTTAGCTGTTGGTGGTGGCAGGAGGGGGGGCAGAAGCATTGTAATAATCTTTCACTTTGCAACAACTTTGTAGGATGGTATATATCAATATGTATTATGCATGTGAATTATATTAAAGGAGTGAAGAGGGGGAAAAGTAACATGGCTCCATATCAGTATTATACCACTATTCAGTGTACAAAAGATTTCTTCAAAATTTCACATCATAATTATGCACCCAGCAATTATGCAGAGACACATGATGGAACATATTTACAGAAGCTAAGCAGCAGGGGAGCTGGACAGTACTGGATAAAAGCCTGACTAGGAGTCCTTTGCACCCCACCTTGAATTAAAGAGAATTTGATAGTGGAACTGTATTTTAGCATTATTTTTAGACTATTTTTAAAATGTATTTTAATGCATTTTTAAATGTTTTATATTTGTACTGTTCTAATTGCTTTAGTTTGTTCTTCTGGTCTGGGAGGCAATATAGAAACAGACAACCAAACAGCATCCTAGGTAGCCTAGTAAATCCCCGGCTGTCTTAATCATATGCCACTCTTCCAATATTCGAAGTTACAGCAGGGTCCATGTCTGCTTTAGCAATTTGTGGATCTAGCCCTGAGGAAAAGTGGTTGTATGTTTTGAGCCCAAATCACTTCTCAGCTGTCCTGGACCTTTTGTTTGAAAGGTGCTATTCAAATAGTTCAATTGATCACTTGGAGACAGTAGTTATTAAGTGGAGATTTGCATATGGAAACTGCCAGAGCCGATCAAACATCACAGTCAGAAGTATACTGGCAACACAGAGACACATTTTTGATGAACACCCACATGTGGAAGTAGTTCACACTTTCAGCTATAAATTACTGAGTGATGAGTAAGTAAGTGGCATGTGTGTATGTGTAAACAGCCTTGATTCTGCTTTTATTTGCTAGCAAGAGTGAACAGAGAGTACCGTATTTTCCGGCGTATAAGACACCCCCAACTTTTCCAGTTAAAATATAGAGTTTGGGATATACTCACCGTATAAGACTACCCCTCTTCCAACTCACACCAAATAAAAAATAAAAAAAATCAGATTTGATTTCAATATGGTAATTTTAATTCAAATGCTTATGACATGCAGGTACTTAGCAGGAAAACTGTCACTTATAAACATAAGGCTGTTTGTCATCAAACATGTAAACATAAAACAGTGCAAGTGGATTAAACTTTTCCTAATTCACTCTAAAGCTGAAAGGAAGGATAAGACAATAAACCCATGGGAGCTGCCATGCTGTTTGTTTTCTAAGCTGTCAACCAAACTGGAACTGATGATGATAGGAGGAAGATAACAAACAATAAAGAGAGAGCAAGTGCCGGGCAAGTCCCTGGCCAGTTAGCAAGCTACAGTATTTTTACAGGTTTTGCTGGCATGACAGCTTCCCTTTAAAAGCCTTCAAAATCCTCCTGTTCGTCATCTGATGTCATAAGTACATCAATGACATCTTGTGATACATTTGTAAGGCAGTCATCGTATGGATCAAATTCTGTATCAGATGGTGTGGTCTCAGCTTCGGCTTCCTCTTCATCTTGCCACAAGTAGTCGTCCTCCATACCATCTAATGAATTTGATATGCCACACTTCTTGAAAGACTTGATTACTGTTTCTGCATCAATATCATTCCAGGCTTTTATGACAAACTTGCACAAAACATCCAACTGTGGAGCATGCATGTTTCCTCCTTTTGTGAATGACTTTTCACCGCTAACCATCCATTCATTCCACTGTTCTCGAATGCGATCTTTAAATGGCTTGTTTAGGCACACATCCAGTGGCTGTACCAACGATGTCAATCCTGCAGGAATAACTGCCGCATCTGTGTTTAGTCTTGCAAGCCTTTGCTTGGTGCTGGGAGTTAAATGAGCCCTGAACATATCCCACACCAGTAGACTACGTTTTTGAATAAGTCCACCTGCTCACCTGCTCCATACATTATCAAGCCATAGCTTTACCCCTTCTTCATCCATCCAGCCTTTTTCATTCACATGTACAAAACAACCAACAGGGAACTTGAGTTTTGGCATTGTTTTTCTTTTAAAAATAATCATTGGTCTCAGTTTGGCACCATCAACTGTGCATCCTAGTACCACTGTAAAACTGGACTTCCCATGTCCTGTTGTTTTAAGTAAAATTGTTTTTTCACCTTTTTGATGGACAGTTTTATTTCCAACCATGTCAAAATTCATTGGAGTTTCATCCGTATTTCCAATACTACTTAACACATAGCCATGTTTAGTGCGCTGTTTTATTACGTATCAATGGAAACTATTTAGTTTGTTATCAAGATCTGCAGGTAATTTTTGGGCAATTTTGTCTTTTGCCTCAGTACCATATTATGCCTTGCCATGAATCTAGTACACCAGGATACAGTGGCCTTAAATTTGTTGCTGTGATCTGGGTTAGATTTGGCCCACTGAAGTGCAAACAAACGTATTTGATTTCGTGTCACTACATAACCATTTTGGTGATGCTCATTCACCATGTCTGCTACATGTTTTTCGAGTTCTGGCCAATGTGGGGTGCCTCTTCTTAATGCACACTTACCCCTTGGCATACTCTTTAATGCTTTTTCATTTGCTTTCCAGTCCCGAACCATCTTTTCTGTTACTCCATATTGTCTTGCAGCAGCGCAGTTATTATGTTCCATGGCAAAGTTTACAACTTTAAGCTTGAAACTGGCTTCATATTTCTTTCTTCTTGCTGGTGGAGCCATGATGGGGTTTTGACTGTTGGACATTTGTATACTGTACTGTATGTACTGGTGCTACGCTGTATGAACAGGTACTGATACTGGTGCTGTACTGTATGTGGTACCCAGTATACAACAACCAGCCCGATGTACCTTACTGGCAATTGGATGGTTGTTGTATACAAAGCCTGCTTGGACTGGTCAGCTCTCCCTGCCTGCCCAGCCCTCTCTGTCTCCAAGACTATCAAAGTGATAGATCTCCCTCCTGAGGACTGCAATGAATCTGAGAGGCAGAGAAGGAGGTACGGTAATAGGATACAAGGGCGGGCCAGATGGGTGAAAGAGGCTTGTTTTTCTGGGCACAGCGCTGCTCTATGGCCCTTTTTGCAGCGCTGGCTCCACCCCCCATCGTCCTCTCCTCTTCCTCCTCCTCCTTCCCGGCGGTCCTCTACCTAGCAACAGGAGCAACTCTGGCCAGCCTCCCTCCCTCCGCGGCCGCTGATAGGCTTGCCCGATCCAGGAAACTCGGATGCCCCAGTCACTGCGAATGACGTGTGAGCCTTCGCCAGCACCCCGTTGTCCAGAGGGAGGGAAAGTGGAGCTGGTGCCATGGAATGCCTCTTGGTGGGATTTAAAATATATGTGTATATATATATATTATTGCGCATCTTTCATTAGGAATTCCTAAAATGAGCACATGGCAGCACAAGCCACTACTCTATGCCTGTCTCTGGGTGGTAGACTCCCAAGGGTCTGGGGAAAAGCAAGCAGATCTTACAAAGCCTGATGTCTCTCCATCTGCTTTAGGCAATGTTAACCAACAATCATTACCCTTCGGCTACAGAGAGAGGTATTAAGTAAATGCAAATGGCTAGAAAGGTCAGACTTTCCAAACCAGCCGTGTTCCAGCTGAAACTCTACATGTTTATCTTACAAGAGCCTGGCGAAGGAGGAAGCGGCAGAGGAAACAGAAAGGCTGCCCAGCTCCCATTCTCGGAGGGGGCGTGCCGCTGAGAGCCTCTCTTCTCCTCCTCCCTCGCCGTCGCTCCGGAGGAGCCAGCAGCCAAGTGCCGGGCTCGCATCCTTGCGAAAAGGGGCAGCCTCGCCAGCCCTGGGCGCTTCCTGCCAGCCCCGCTGGACTTTTGAGCAAATTTGAGCTGCTCGCTCCCTCCCTCCCCCTTTTAATATCCCTCCTCCTCCTCCTTTCCTGGGAGGATGTCCTCTGGGCAGTGCTGGGAGACAGCGGCAGCTGCAGCACACTAGCCGAGCGAGCAAGCGAAGTTTCAGCGAGGCGGGCGCAGCACGGTGCCCCCTTTCCCTCCCTTCCCCAGGCCCCCCAACCTCCTTCACCGGGGAGGGAGGGAGGGAGGGAGGGAGCGGCACCCCCTGACCCCTCGCCCTCCTCAGCTCTCGCCCGCTTTTCCCTTGTTGGCCTCCTCCGCCTCCGCTGGGGCTGGGAAGGAAACAAAATGCCTGCCCAAGCCGCCACAGCTGCTTCCACCAAGATAAGCGGAGGAGGAGGAGAGGGAAGGAGGCAGTGCCCCGTGCCCGGCTCTTTGGGGCTGGGGGGGCTGGGGGGCGGGTGCCCGGAGGGGAGGAGGCCGGGGGAGGCTGGCACCAGCCCTCGCCCCCCACGCGTCCCGCCGGCCCAGAGGAAGCCCTCCTTTCCCCCCTCTCTGCCAACTTGGCCGGACTCTTCCCCGCTTCTGCCCTCCCTCCCTCGCGCGCGCATGGTGGCAGCGGTGCTGGTGTATCCGTATTGCACCCCCAGCTTCCGCAACGCTCCCTGACCTGGGAGCTGTAGTTGGAGGTGGGGGCGGAAGTGGGGAGGCAGCGCGACTGGCGCTTGTGCAAGGGGGAAGAGCGGCTACACAACAAGCCTCTCCCCAAACGCCGCCGCTCCCCCCCCCCGCGTCTTCAGGTAAGTGCGCAGCACCACCCTTGGTGCTTTCATACGGTCACCGCATACGACAGGGATGCGGCCGCGGCCATTTTTGAGCTCCCCCCACCGTATGCGGCGACCGCAAAGACAACACCCGGCATATAAGACGACCCCCAACTTTTGAGAAGATTTTCTTGGGTTAAAAAGTCGTCTTATACGCCAGAAAATACGGGTACCTTTTTACCCAGAACTTGGAAATAGTAAGTTAAATTAATTTATTATCCGAATTCATGAAATGTTTCCAAATTTGAAATTTCATGTTTAAAATGTCAGAGACTGTTATTTTACCATTCCTCGTTACATTCATCTGTTAAAATCATTTTCACCAATTCTGAATTCAGCCATTCAGCAATAGTTGATATTTAAAAGTGTAATGATGAATTAATTAACAAGTTAACTGCTGGATGAAAATGGTATTTTTCAGTTCAATGAATTAGATTCCTTGGACAATCTAAGGTTAATGCATTAGCACTGCTGCACATGTTTCCAAGCTCTGGTTTTGTCACATATCAGCATATATAGTGCGTGGTAAAATCTTTATTGCCATTTTACAGGTAACCAAGCTGCCATCCAGGAAGAGAACATAACCAGTCTGATCATTTATAGTCTGAAACTCTGAATTTATCAAGTGCTTACAGCCACATTTTGTT
This sequence comes from Iguana delicatissima, assembly GCA_948472985.1. Lineage (NCBI taxonomy): Eukaryota > Metazoa > Chordata > Lepidosauria > Squamata > Iguanidae > Iguana > Iguana delicatissima. Next base: position 9,453 of record CAOKZL010003712.1, on the reverse strand, counting down.
AAGTTTCTCCTTGGTAAACAGGAGATCTTCTATCAATTTCAGCCAAATTCACTTTCAACCATGTATATCTCACGCTGTAATCTTAAACAGGTGACTGTATCAAACATTTCTTTTTACCTAAAGTCACAGAGGCTGTATCTGACATACACACTACTTTAGATTCTGTTTTTACCCATGATACTTTTTCTAAATAGTGACTCTCACTGGGGTTTTTTTGGAAAAGCAATTTCTTGAGCAAAGTTGTAAATCAACTGCTTATAAACTATAAAACAAGAGAGGAGAAGTACTTAAAACAAACAGCACTGAAACCAAAAGGTTAGATATAATTGATATTTAAAGATTAAAAGCATTTCATTAGAATTTTACTTGCTACTAGCCTGTTGGGCATCAGATTTCATCAGCAATAAGGTTAAAGATGTGTTTGTTCAAGTCCAGTATGTGCCTGAGGGGCAAAATTAACACCAAGAAAACTAGGTTGGGGTTGTTGTGTTTCTACAGTTAAACTATGCCCACAGAATAAGCATAAGCGCTGTTAAATAACTAAATTGAATTTTGTTTCATTCCAGCCTCCGCCGAATAGCTACATTGTGTTCTGAGAAAGTTTCTCCTCCTAAAATAAGTTAAAGCAATTATGGCACTAGATCCCTAGATGGCTTAATTGATCAATAGAAACAACTGAGAATCTTGTAGCATCTTAACAACTAAAAATTTATTATAAGTCTGATGCAGGAAATATTTATCCATAGCTGACAATAAGCATAATATAAATGGGTATAAAATGCTATGATTCCACTTTAACTGGCATGGCTACTTCCTATGGAATGCTGGGGCTCTAATTTGATGAGTCACTAGAGCCTTCTGGCTGAGAAATCTAAATACCTCTCCCTAAGGTATATTTAGATTATTGACACTATAATGACTTTTGATTTTTCATCCAAGTGGCAGATTCCACCATCCCTCACCCCATAAATCTGTTTTGCCTTTTTTTAATGTTATGCAAAAAAAAAGTTTGTGTAGCTCAAACATTTTAGTCAATGGAAAACGTGTATCAAAATATATACATTCAGAAAAATGTGCATGCATTAGGAAGACAGCATAGCAAAATATGCACAGATTTCCAGGCAAGTTTTAAAAAAAACAAATCTTGCAGTCTGGACAGAAAAAAGCAAGGACATCAAGAGCATGCAGGGGTCTTGGATGGTCTTATGGAAAGTCCTTGCTTAAAATCAAATCTCTTCTCAGCTGTGACCTTACTAGGTGGATTTTTCCTCTCAGCCTCAGTCTCAGCCCATGTAATACAGGAAAGAATACTGACTTTGCTTATAGATCTGTTGAAACATTTTTTATTCCTTTATTTTTGATGGCTGAGATCCTACATCACATTCATAACTATCACAAACGTACCTATGTCACAACATTATGTAAAACCTATGTTTCTAAACATAGTTATGAATGACCTAAGGAATCAACCCCAGAACCCACCTTAAACTTGAGGGAGCCACTTTGAGTGATGGAGCTCTGTGGTGGAGATGAGTTCATGTTTTTTGGTGATATGGCTGGGCCCTCTCGATTCACAGTGCAATGAGTGCCCTGCTGCTCACAAGCCATGATGTGACAAGCAGAAGCTTCTGCTGATGAGAACATGACTTGGAGGTAGGAAGAGGCCAGCCATATCATCCTGAAGTTCTCCACTCATTTGCATTGCAGACCTCCATCACTTGGAATGTTTCCCTCATTTTAAAGGTGGCTTGGGGAGGTATTTTACAATCATGGCAGTAGTGCCACAATTGTGAATATGTAGCATATCTGAGTATATAGCAATTATGGAGTCTAGGGTATGAATCTGTAACTGCAGTTAAGGATGTCAGACTATTATTTTTGTCTTTTCTTTCTTTCAATATGGAAACAGGGAAACAAATATGGATTTGTTCCCCCTCTCCATTTTATTTAGATGTGAGACTTGTAAGGTAGGTTAGTTTCAGAGAGAGTGAGCAACCCAAGATTACCCAGTGAGCTTCATAGTTTGGAGCGGAGATATGAATTCAAGACTCCCTGGTTCTAGATCAACACCATGGATACATTCCGTGGACAGCCCTTAAGGCAGATTCTAAAAATCAGTACATGCCCACCTATGTACTTTGCTTTCATAATTCATGACCTACCTTCTTATGATCTAGCATTCTCAAAGACAGCTTACAAAAGAAATGTGTTATCACATGCATGATTCCCAATGCCTACACTTTTCCTGCTATTTAGTGATTCAATAGATCCGGACGCTATTGATTTCAAATGGTCCCCACCCAGTTGTATAAACAAGCTGGTTTGGTTTCCACAGTTAATGCAGTTTCCAAAGGTAAAAGCCAAAACAAACACTCTCAGGGTCTACAATACCAAATGCAGTGATCATATTTCCGCAACTCTTAACTGCCCCCTCATCTGGAGAGAATGGCAGTTATTCAACTGGCCTGTACTCCAGTTGTTTTAAATAATTATGGGAAAATACAGTGCGGACATGTGCATACAGATGAATTAAGTATCTCAGCCAATTATGTGTGCATGCTGACCAAGAAACCTACAAGATAACCAGCCTAATACATCTAAAAGTTAAATATCAGTGGTTGGGCTAAATAATAGAACACAATTTGAAACTTTCTCTCAAGGCAGTATAAATTCTGCACCAAGGACAATCTCAATTTTGAGATGAAAATATGCCAGTCCAGAAAAAATTCATATTAGCTTTTTTTCCCCCTATATTTTCTTTTATGTTTCCATTTTTCCATAATATATTTTGGTTTTCCTAGTTCTGGGAAAGGACAAGGCAGTCTCAGGGGCAGAAAGCTTACCTTTAACTACTGCAATTTGTTATTCAGCTTCATTTCTGATTTGAGATTTCAGGAAAACCCCGTCAGTTGTCCACCAACCACACATTATGAAGTGTCTTCACAGTTCAGGGCTAGAGACATGCCCTTTTTCTGCTTGTTTGTTTGTTTGTTTGTTTGTTTAAATAGAATCCTGTGCACAATGCCACAATCTGTAGGTATTCACAAGCTCTTTTATTACATTTAAACCTCATGGGAAACTTAGACTAAACAATAGTTATGTTGTTTATGGCCCACCAACACAATTTCTGCCTGCCTGGGTTTGAACCTGGGGGGGGGAAATACTTGAGGGAGATCAGATCTCCCTGAATCCCTCTTGCAAGCATTGATAGTGACCTAGGAGATCTCATCTTCCCAAGTAATGTTTCCAACCTCTACTCTGACCATATCTGATACTTTCATATTAGAGAAGTTGTGCATTTGACCTGTAGTTATATAATATGGGAATCCCTTTTTGGCTGTAACACGGGAAGCAGTTGTTAAGTCTATGGCTCAATAGGGCACACTGGCATTCTTCTGTATATGTTGGGAGTGACTGAAATATCAGCCCACTCTTGTTTCCCAGATATATAAAAACAGAACTCAGATTGCACCCTGAATCCTGATGTTTCAGTAAAGCTGTGTTCATCTGATCAAACTACTGTTGCAGTCAAGGTAACAGCAGAGGCTGAGAAGATGTTCCCTCTTGGCCAAGAGTAATTGTGTGTGTCTGCGTGACTCCTTCCCAACCTGATTCAGGACCCAATCTCAGCTTCTTGTTTATATACCTGGGAAACAAGGGTGGACTGATATTTTGGTCACTCCCAACATATGGAAGTGATTTTACTCACAAGTCAATTTAGCAGGACTGCAGCCTTCAGCATTATTTATGATTTGTAGTATACGCCTTTGTTTGTACCCACCATCACAACTTGAATGAAACTGAGTTAATATCTAAGTTGAAGAAAAAACTGTCACTTCTATAAGGAGTAAGTAACTGTTGATGAGTTCAAGATTGTAATATATAAGAAATACAAGTCTCTTAACTTATAATATCTCCTAACAAGTACGCACATTTGGTTGTTTGTATGTCTCCTTTGCAGAAAGCAGAAGCAAGCTGAGGTCTTGCACATACGAGAACCCCTTTTAGACAGTTCTGAAGGTTTGTGAAAAGGTCTGGCCCTGTAAACTGCATGAACAGTACATCCTCTGAGTAAACTCTGAGAAGCAGCAAGTATAAATGTAAGAAATAAACAATCCAATATCACTCAAACCATCTCATTGTGTCAGGGACCCACAATCATATTTTAGCCCTGTTACAGAGACTGAAATAAGTCCTCAAACTTATTTTTAACTTTCCATATCATTCTGAAATAAATCTCTAGTAGAATTAGACCTTGGATTCAAAGCCCACAAAGGCAGATTAATGCATGGAGCAAGTATGTTTTATAGAGTGGCATGCATTCTAAATGTCCTGTTACCCAAGAGCCTCCTGTGGAAAAATCTGGATTAATTGATTCTGCAACTTTTTCATATGCTGTCAAAACAAATCAGGCATTAGAAATGGGAATACACCCAAACCAATTACAGAATACTTCAATATTTATGGATATTTTATCTCCAGCCTCTGAACAACAGTCCTTGAACCGAGAATGAGAAAGAGAGAGAGAGAGAGAGAGAGAGATTACGATATCCACAAACTCTAGTTCATTGGAAACGATTTGAAGAAGGGCAATGGTTTCTTGACACACTACACATAAAAATACCACAACTACTAAGTAGGATTCTCATGCTTATTTTATTGCAAGATTTTACTGGTCTTTTTTCTCCACTATTCATGTATTTACCTGCTCACCTTGGCTTGTATGTAAAACCTCTTTCCCACCTTTGTCCCTTTAATTACTCTTTACAACTATTGTTGAGACTAAAGCATGTTGCTCCACCACTATACCCATTTTTTTTCATTTCTATTACAATTCATCTCACCCCCATGGGTATATATGTCTGTTGATGCATTTGATGAAGTGAATTAGAATCCAGGAAAGCTTACGATAGAAATGTCTTTTTCTCAATTTGTCTCAAAGATGCTACAGGATTCCTTTATATCTTTTTGTGAGACAGAGCTTGTGACATGTTAGCCTGATTCCACTGTTGTTCATAATAAGAGGGTTTATATATATATATCCATTTGTACATGAAGAACGTACTTGATAATAAAATTGGCTCAAGCTCTCTGAATTGTAATAATGCTATTGCTACTGTTAATAAATCACTGTAATGAATCTTATACAACTTCTTGTTGCAATATGTTGAACTGTTTACCTTTTTACTGAACTCCTTCAGAATGAATGGTATCAGTGCACATTTTTTTCGTTACTAGATCTGTTGTCTGATATTTCTATTGTGGGAGAGCTTTTCTCCAAATTGCCGCAGCACTCATCTCAGCCCTTTGTGCAAAAAACAGACACCAACCAGATCACTGAGCCCTGGCTTTCATTGCTGATATGAAGCATTTCTCACATAAGGCACGCATTTGGATTCCAGATAACGTTGGACTAATGTTTCCATCACACATCGCCACTGGTCTTTCTGCCAGGGTTGAGAGGAGTTCTAGTCTATCAATATCTGGAGGATCACAAATTCCACACCCTCATGTAGGTTCAAAAGTCTAGAAACAAGTCTGTCTTAGGTCCTTTAGAAGCAACTTCTGAAAAGAATAAAATAGCCAATATTCAACAATCTGTCCAAAAAGAAACCAGTAGATTTCTTCCAGAATCTATTACTACTGTTCTTCTGTATCTGCATGCAGTCTCAGCATTCTCCTAGAGGGGCTGACCAAGATTTGTGTGTAGCTCCACACATACAGTTCTACATCTTTTCATTGCCTGGCAGCTGCCAGTCTCCAGGAGGGGGGATCTGCTGCTCTTCTTTACCTGTGGAGATGAGAAGGAAGGGAGACAATCAGACCGTGAAAAGGCAGTTGGTCTCAGCTTGGTCGTGGGAGAAATGAGGTTGTGCCCTCAAACAGAATATCTGTGCCTTTCACTTTCCCTTGTAACTGAGAGCAGCGAGTTCTTCATGGTCTGAATTGCCTTCCCCACTGGTAAGGTGTGAGTAGTAGGGCCTTCTCAGGGCTTGACAGGTTTTTTAATGGAGTGCAAGGGCAGGTGAACATAGGCTCTGCCCCCCATCCAGAAAGATACTCAGGCAGTCACTGAGAGGACGCTGGTCCATATGTTTATAAACTTCCCCGTTTCCCTGAATGTATTTTAAACAATGGTTAGTTAATCCAGTGACTTCCAAGAGGTAGCCAAAGTGGGATAAAGAAGGCAGGGCCCTGGCTGGGATAAAGGGAAGTGGTTTGGGCAAAGAGAGCCTGTTGGGACAGTTGGAGAGGGCAGAAGCTTCTCTGACAAGCAACAGAGCCTGGGGCCAGCAGGCCGAGACATGGCGCCATTGTTCTGGAGGAGGAGGAGGGGGGATTAATCACTTTGGGAGTGGCTGTCTTTATTTCCCCATGAAAAGCAGCTGCTCCCAGGAGATTCTTAATCTCCTGCCCAGATCTCCCCAGTGCCAATTTAGGAGGCACCACCTTTCATCTCTCTCATCTGCATTTGAGCTGTCACCCACCCCTCGCTCCCCCACAAATTCTGGAATGTGATAGTGTGAAAAGCAGGAAGGAGCAGCCTTGCACAACCAGTGCCCTGTTAGGCTCAAGGCAGCCTATTAATTACTTCCTGTTTGCCCCTTCCTGCTGCAGTCTACAAACCAGGAGGGAATTCTGTCAAGTACCCATTCCACCCTGATACATGGCTGATGGGCAACATTTGGTGGCGGGTTGCAGAAGTGGACCTATTCGAGTCCCAAGACCTGGGGTTGGAAGTGGTCAGTCTAGGTGAGGAATTACAGGAGTTGTAGTTTGGAAAAGGAACTTATGCAAGCTCTGCTTTTGTACCAGTCTCCACTATCTAGATGCCTCCCAGGTGCTATTGGGTTACACATTCCGGCATTTCTGATCTTGGCCAGACTGCCTGGGGTTGAGGGGAGTATTTTTTATGTTCAAAAGGTCAGGTTTATGGAGGCTGTCTTGCAGACTCACATCTAAACATAACTTGGATTGAATGTCTTCAACTTTGGGTGGGTGATTTAGGTGCATGGCTAAGTAAGAGAATGCAGGCCATTTTTTAACAGTTAACACTTGCACTGAAAGAGAACCCTATGCATTTAATAATAAGAGGTTTTTTTAAAAAAAATATTAAGTAGTTAACACTATGACCATTTCTGCACCAACCTGTTATAATGCTATTATTCCACTTTCAACATCCTATGGGATCCTGGGGTTTGCAGTTTAGGGAAGGCCTCAACGGCTCCTCCCTAAACTGCAGACCCCAGGATCCCATAGGATGTTGAAAGTGGAATAATAGCACTATAACGGGCTGGTGCAGAAATGGCCTATGACATAGTGAGAGTGTTGAAAAGATACTTATTTGTACTATTGTTCCCAAAATCTCCCAGCCAGCATGGCTATTGGCTGAGACATTCTGGGTAGGGCCACACTGAGGTTGTTGTAGGCCCTTGGCACTTGTGTATTCAACTCCCCACCTTGCCTCAACGTACCACTTCAGGGATCTTTTCATAGGCCCTTAAAAACTTATTTTCATAGGCTTTAGGCACTATGCTGAAAGTGCCTAATGAATAAAGTGTTCCCGATTCTGGAGGTTGTAGATCAAAAAGGCTTTGAATACCAGGACTTTTATAAGGTCTTGCAGATGGCCAGAATTTGTGGGCTGTCTAAGTGTGTGTGTCATCACCACTCTCTTTCTAAAAAGGAACTAAACTCTGACTCTGCCTGTCCTGAAAAAAGTGTGGACAAAAGTCTGAAAGCAGATCACCTAAGAACATCTGGCTATATTATACACTTTCCAGTTTTCAGCCCGGCTGAGCAGCAAAGGTATTGTTCTTTCCTCTCCTCTTATCTCACTTCTGCTAATTTGGCAGAACAGTCTGACATTCTGATGGGAAGTTCTAACAGAGCTCTTTTGCTTTTCAAGGCTACATCAAAATTATTTGGAAAAAAATCTCTTGCTTTTCATCTACTGAATACCTTCCCCCTTCCCTAAGTGCCTCTTTTTACATTGCACAAATGAAAATAGATATGTGCATTTGTAACACCCATTCACATAACAAAAGAAAACTGCCCAAACACTAAAATTGCCAGGTCAGGAGCACCACAGACCCTGAAATCCAGGGACAGCTCATGGAAGTGTCACCAAGTGAGCCTTGGTGATGCCCTTTTATTATTTACATTTATATCCAGCCTTTCCTCAAGATGATGCATGTAGCTCTTCTTTTCCCTCCACCATTTATCATCATAACAAACCTGAGAGAGAATGACATATGCTCCAACTGTCTTGATTTGGCAGGGGCAGACCAGAATAATCCCCTGTTGTCCCACTTTTCAGTTGTTTCTAAAATGGATTCAGTTTCTCTCTCCTCCTTTCACTTTCTCCCTTTGTCTTCAGGTTACTTGAATTGGTACAAACTGAGTTCAATTAACTCAGCAGGGCTGAGAGGAGAGGATGGAACTTTAACTTTCCCTGTAGACACAGGGCAAAAGCAAACTCCTACAGCCTCTTGTCTGTTCTTCCTCATTAATACCTTTTGCCACAATCTTGAGTACACTCTTATGTTGCTTTTCCATATGTGTCCTGGTTTTCAACTGTCAAATGTCCAAGGTTATGGGACGGGTAGCCTAAAGTTATCCAGTGATTCCGCCATCTATTTTTTCTTTAAAAACTTATGCTGTGATTTCTGTGTACAATGATAAACCTGCATGGATATTCTAAAAACCACTGTGTCACCATATCAGACCATGAGAAGCTGTGCTTCTATGGTTCAATCTATATTTCTTTCTACACAATAAATAATCTCTCAGAACAACAACAGTTCAGCTCCTCACACAGGTACTCTGGGAGCTAGCTGGGCCAAGGACAGAAACACCTTATTTTCCCATGAGAATCAACACAAACCTTGTAAGACTAGAAGACATTGATTGCTCCCTGCCCATTCTCCCTCATTTGCCATATTTTGTCATTATGTTTGCATCTTGCCTTTTCTCCAGCACACTCAAAGTAGGTAAAGTTACTGCAATTTTTTCTTGTTTTTGATGAGAAAGAGTTTCTTACCATAGATGGTAAACTCCTATGAGATTATTATTATTAGTAGTAGTAGTAGTAGTAGTATTTGGAACCATATTATGGAAGTCTGGAATTTGTTTAGTGGGGAGAAATGGTGGTTGTGCCAGTAACAGTATAGTTTGTATAAAATATAGTTTTGCTCAAAACCCAACATTTTAAAGCAGAAAACCAGGGTTTTCTTCATAAAAGAATTTTTCACAAGAAAAAGACACTAAATGTGGAAAATCATTTTAAAGTATATACAAAAGCTCTTGTAAGAAAATTTTTGAAATTATTTGCTCTTACATTCAAGAATGAAATAAGCAAAGATTTATACTCCTAGCCAAGATACACAGCTTTCTTCCTCCTTATTTTATCATCACAACAACCCTTTGAAGTAGATATAGCGTGAGATAGCA